>JAODAL010014344.1:0-87835 GCA_025379985.1 Phyllomedusa bahiana | reverse complement strand
TGTTCTCATAAATAGGTAAAGGGATATTTGAATAGAGACTAATTACGTCCATGATAAGCCAAACACAGCGTTCTGTCCACTGAAAATTTTTTAATGCTTTGATAACTGTGGTACTATCTCTCAGATATGCTGGTGACAGTTGTACCATGGGTTGCAAGAGATCATCCATCCAGCCGCTGAGCCTTTCATTTAAGCTGCCGCAGCTGGATACAATGGGGCGAATACCCGGTGGAAACCTATTTTTATGGGTCTTAGGCACCCCATAAAAGATGGGTGCTCTAGGTTTTGTCACTGTTAAATATTTCACTAGTTTTTCTGTAAGTGCTCCCAGGCTTTTGCCCTCCTCCAACAAGCTATTCAATTTGTTTTGCATTTCCCTAACTGGGTCTTTCCTTAATTTCCGGTAAGCGTGAGTGTCATTTAGGGTATCCCTTATTAGTTTTTCATACAGTCCCACATCCAACACGACAGTGGCTCCCCCCTTATCGGCCTTCTTTATTATTAAGTTCTTGTTCTTTCTAATAGTGTTCAGAGCTTTATATTCCTGTTTTGTCATATTTTTATTGTTATTTTTAACAATTTTATTTTGTACCTGTTTTTGTAAATTTTTCAAATCCCTTTCCATTGTAGATTGGAAGGTGTCCATAGCGTTGACTCGAGCCTTATATGGATAAAATTGGGGGTTTCCACTATCGTGCTGGATAACCAGGTCTAAACTAGTTTTATCCTCCTTGTCTTGCAGCTCTTCTAGAGTGAACAGTGATTGTTTTTCTGAAAAAGATAAACCTTGAAAAGCATTATGAAATTTTTCTACACTTCTAGTAGGGTATTGGCAGGTATCTTCACCTTTTATATTGCCTGTTTCATTAGATTCCTTTTCTCTGAAGAAACTTTGACTGTAACTAATCTGACAAATTTGTTGATATCTAGCAAGGTGTTAAAAAGGTCTAAATGGCTAGCAGGAGAGAAATTAAGTCCCTCCTAAGTACATTAATCTGATCTGCAGATAGAATAGTCGGAGTCAAGATAATTACATTGTCCTCAATGTCCGTTTTTATTTCTTCTTGGCAGTTTTTGTTTTTTTTTTTTGTGATGCTTTCTGCCTCCTCTCTTCCTCCGTTTTTTGGGACTGTTTGCTTCTGTTCATTGGTTTTACTTCTGGTGCTGTGTCTCTCAACTAATGAATTGTCCGTATCAGATGTGGCTGATGCACCTGTGTGTGTATCGTCCAGGTCAGTAAAACTCACTTCTTTTTTATTGTTGCGATTTTTTCTTTTTGTCGATGTAAACTTGAGTATAGACCTAGGTCTTCTCTCTGCTTTCCAAGTGTAGACTTTATCTGTCTGATAGTCCTCCTGATCTCTGCGATATTTCCTTCTTTTCATTTCCATGATTGTTGTTTCCAATTTAGTTATATTATTTTTTATGCTTTCTTGTAGTTTCTCCTTTTCTTCATCGTCTGTAAATTCTTGTAATTTAATGTTAACTTGTTTTATCTGTTCTTCAATTTCTTGCAAGCGAGTTGTTTCAAAATCTATAATAAGTTTCATAAGTCTTTTAGAGCAATCCGATAGTATTGAATTCCAAGTAACCAAAAAATCATCTGTATATATAAAAGAAGGCATTTTTTTTATTCTTAGGCCGCGAGGTATAATGTCCTTTTCTAGGTACATATTTAATGCATTACGGTCCCACCAAAGTTTCATTTCTTGTATCTGTAGTTTCTCCAGATTACCGAACAGGGAAAACATGCCTTCTTTTTCCATAGAGAGATTTATATCACATGTGCTGAAGACTTGTGCCAATTTGGCTTCTCTGTTCAGACTATGTGCCATGTTGATAATTGGAGATACAATATATCTTTCAACAGACTAAAAAGTAGCTATGGTAGCTAAACATAGCAGAACAATAGGGGATATGATTTCCCCTAGCAGCTTTTCTAGTAAAAATTCACCCAATAATTGGTTAACTTTTAAAGGTAACAATAAATGTGGGAAGAAATTGTGCAAAATTTGCCAATACATGAACAAAACAGATAGTTTTGCAGGACAAATAGAGAACAAAGTGTATAAAATCAACAGTTATATAAATTGTGATACGGATCACTTGGTTTACCTTGTTCAGTGCACTAGCTGCAATAAATCCTATGTAGGCAGCAGCATTCGAAAACTGAGAATCAGGATCCAGGAACACTTAGCCGGCATCCGTAAAATGCAGATTACACACTCGGGTGCTGTAAGGCACTTTGTGGAGTCACACACAGGCGCACTCGATAGTTTCAAATGCCAGGGAATAGAACGTGTTAATCACCCTTGCAATGGAGGCGACTGGGAACATCGAGTGTGCCTGCGTGAGGCATACTGGATTCATACATTGGAAACTAGAGCTCCGGTAAGAATGAATAATAGAAATGATTTATTATATATATACTAACAGTATTATCTGTATATACAGGCTATAACATCTTAGAAAGTTGGAAGGAACAATTTAATAACAATATTAGTAGCGATAGCAATATGTCAGTGTTTTTAATATGGAGGAAATGACGTGTATACGCACGTAACACCCCTTTTACTATTTTAATGAACACAATTGAAATGTTGTTTGAACCGTGAACAAGGGCAAAAAATCTCTTTGCCTGAAACGCGTAGGTTTTTATTTCTATGTTTGTACTGTCTGCACTATGATGTCTTGAAATAAATTGGAGCACCTTTTTCACCAATTTTCCACTGGATCCTTCATGTTTCATGATATTGTGTTGTTGTGTTGGGCTCTTAGCCAGGAGCCAGGATTCCGAGCGCTGGTGAAGATCTCCTACTCAGCTGAGGACTTGATTGTTTTACTACGTGTGGAAGCGAGGTGAGCGATCCTTCATTCTGCTTTTTTGCCTTTACTCTACGTGTTGAAATTAATCTGTCTTGGAGACCGTCCACACACAGGTCAGGAGCTGTGGACGGCAAGAACCTTGTGCCAGGCAAGGTGGTGTGCGATAACGGGCGAAATCTGCTGGCCGCCCTTAAGATCGGTAGACTGGAGCACATCCCTTGCCTGGCACATGTCATGAACCTTGTCGTCCAGAAATTTCTAAAGAGCTACCCGGGTCTGGACTGCCTGCTGAGGAAGGCTCGAAGTCTAAGTTCGCACTTCCGCCGTTCGCACCCTGCTTCGTCCCGCCTGGCTGCGTTGCAGCGTCAGCTCGGCCTCCCCGTCAACCATCTCATTGTTGACGTGGCAACACGCTGGAATTCCACCCTCCACATGCTCCAGCGATTGTGGCAGCAGCACAATGCCATTACGCAGTACGAAGTGACACATGGCCTGACAAGCAGCGGTGCGGACCTCGGGGTGTTGAGCCACCGAGAGTGGAGGCAGGTGAAAGAGCTCTGCACCATCCTTGCCAGTTTTGAAGAAGCACCCAAAATGGTCAGTGCGGACAATGCCCTTGTCAGCATGAGCATTGTGGTGATCTTAGTTCTGGAACGATCGTTGGACACTCTGAAACAACAGGTCCCGCCAGCGACGGAGGAGGAGACGGACACAGATGCAGACACGGAGCCTTTCTCTCCGTCAAATCCACAAGGCCCGACAGTTTCACAATTTCATCGGTCTTCATTAGGCAGTGGTTCGGGGTCCAGAGCTAGTGCAAGGTAGCGGCAGCAGCAGCAGGCAAGGTGGAAGAAGCCTAATGGGTGACCTCTGGCAATCTTTGTTTACCACCTCACCAACGCATGCAATGCAGGGCACACATCCAACACACAGAGACCAGCTTAAGATCATGGTGCACGACTATCTGCATCTCAACACCGATGTTTTTGTATGTGTTCCGGACCCAATAGACTTCTGGGTATCCAAAATGGACGAATGGCCCGAGCTGGCTCGTCACGCCATAGAGGTGTTGTCCTGCCCAGCAGCCAGCGTCATATCTGAGCGGACCTTCAGCACAGCTGGAGGAGTCATTACAGACAAACGCATCCGGCTTTCAACAGATAATGTGGATCGTTTGACTTTCATCAAGATGAATCAGGCATGGATCTCTGATGATGTAGTGGCCCCAATTGCCGAGGTCACCGATTAGTTGCCGGTCTACTTCACATTCCTCTTCAAACAGAAATGGTCCTCTTGAAAACTTTTTTTTAAAATGATCATTTCTTACTGCAATTTTTATTCTCTTTTCCCAACAGTTCATTTTGCTGGTTTTGCTGTGAGGAGACTGTAAAAGACAGCAAGGTTTCATGACAACACCGTATTCCATTTACTCACTTTATCTTTAGAAGTTTTCGCATTGTCAATGGTTTTGAGGTCATGTTGCTGTGAGATACAGCTATAATTATGGTCCTTTGGAACAGAAATGTGGCTTTTAAGTGGCATTTCTCCCTCACAATTTTTAATAGTGGCTGAGAAGTCATATTTATAATTTTTGGGGTCATGTAGCTGTGAGATACAGCAATAATCATGGTCCTTTGGAACAGAAATGTGGCTTTTAAGTGGCATTTCTCCCTCACAATTTTTTTTAACAGTAGGCTGGAAGAAGTCCTTTTTTATAATTTTTTGGGTCATGCTGCTTTGAAATGCAGCAATACTACAGGTCCTATTATAAAAAAAATGTTGTTTCTAACAGACATTTGTTCTTCACAATTGTCCAAAGTGGCTCAAGGGTGATGGTGCTGTCAGAAACAGGAATAGGTAGGACACTGTTAATGTACACATATTGCAAAATGACTTGTTTTTGCAAGATCTTTAACATAGCTATCAATCCCTGTATTGAGACAACCCATTTAATACAATTAAAAAAAGAGAAACAAAGACATGGTGGGATTCCATCCTATTTTAAAAATGTGTTTTCTAGAATTAAACTACTAAAAAACTTGCATGTACAAAATAGCTGGTAAAAAAATTCCTCTGAATTGTACAAGGGAGGTACAGGAAAACTTGACCAGATGTAGGTTATTCAGAGGACATGGAGTATGGAGCACGGACAGAGAACAAAGTACAGAGACAATTTCCTCCAGCACGTTGAGTAAAATAAGAAAAAGAATGCCAAGAAAAAGGGCACCTGGGTGGAACAGGAGCGTTAACCACCAGTATTTCCAAGTGAAGCTCAATTGGTCCGCACTCATACGGAGGGGCAAGCGCTACCCAGGACAGGGACAGTATATGTCCAGTGAAACTAAAATGGTGGTTCAAAGACTCCTTTTCCCGGCACTTTTTAATTTGGGGGTCAGACAGGTTTAATGGTCATACTGCGGTCCAGGACAGGTATAGTCAATGTCCTCGTTTTCAACTGTAAAATGGTGGTGTTGAAAGACTCCTTTTCCCGGCACTTTTGAATTGGGGTCATGCAGGTTTGGGGCTCATGCTGTGGCCCAGGACAGGTATAGTCAATGTCCAGTGAAACTAAAATGGTGGTTGAAAGACTCCTTTTTCCGGCACTTTTTAAATGTGGGGGTCATGCAGGTTTGGGGCTCATGCTGTGGCCCAGGACAGGTATAGTCAATGTCCAGTGAAACTAAAATGGTGGTTGAAAGACTCCTTTTTCCGGCACTTTTGAATCTGTGGGTCAGACAGGTTTAATGGTCATTCTGCGGTACAGGACAGATATAGTCAATGTCCAGTTCAACTAAAATGGTGGTTGAAAGACTCCTTTTTCCGGCACTTTTTAATCTGGGGTCATGCAGGTTTGGGGCTCATGCTGTGGCCCAGGACAGGTATAGTCAATGTCCAGTGAAACTAAAATGGTGGTTGAAAGACTCCTTTTCCCGGCACTTTTGAATCTGTGGGTCAGACAGGTTTAATGGTCATTCTGCGGTACAGGACAGATATAGTTAATGTCCAGTTCAACTAAAATGGTGGTTCAAAGACTCCTTTTCCGCGGCATCCTTTTTAAGTTTGGGGGTTCAGGACATGGTTTAATGGTCATTCTGCGGTACAGGACAGATATAGTTAATGTCCAGTTCAACTAAAATGGTGGTTCAAAGACTCCTTTTCCCGACACTTTTTAATTTGGGGGTTCAGACAGGTTTGGGGCTCATGCTGTGGCCCAGGACAGGTATAGTCAATGTCCAGTTCAACTAAAATGGTGGTTGAAAGACTCCTTTTCCGGCACTTTTTAATCTGGGGGTCATGACGGTTTGGGGCTCATGCTGTGGCCCAGGACAGGTATAGTCAATGTCCAGTGAAACTAAAATGGTGGTTGAAAGACTCCTTTTCCCGGCACTTTTGAATCTGGGGGTCATGCAGTTATGGGGATAAAGCTTTGGACCAGGACATGTATAGTCAATGTCCAGTTCAACTAAAATGGTGGTTGAAAGACTCCTTTTTCCGGCACTTTTAAATCTGGGGGTCATGCAGGTTTGGGGCTCATGCTGCGTTCCAGGACAGGGATATTCAATGTCCAGTTCAAGTAAGATGATGGTTCAAATAATACTGCCTTCTGGCACTTTTTAATTTGTGGGTGATGCAGGTTTAAGGGTCATGCTGTGGTACAAGACAGGGATAGTGAATGGTGTGTGATTTTTTTCTGTGGCTTTTATAACCTAAGTATGTTGCCTAAGATGTAGCACGTATCCATTTGACTGTTGTGGATGTTAATTCCAGCTTCTCCAGCCCTGTTTGGGTGTAATAATGAAGGTGTTGTTCCTTTCCCATAGACTTTAATGGTCATCGCTCATAATCGACTGCTCACTATCGACTATCTTGTCGATGATGGTCGACTATCGACTATCGACCGATGTCGATGGTCAACGTAATCGCTCAACACTAGTTAGAATCAATTCGCCCATCTCTAACTATAATACTGCCCCCTATGTACTATCTCCAGCACACTTAACTCCTATGTGTAAATGTAAACTAGCAACCGAATGGTTAAAAGCTGCTTTTAACCAATCAGCAGTAAGTTTACATTTACTGGCAAGAAACAATTACTAACGCGCTAGTCATCTGGCCAAAATAAAAATTAACTCAGCACACACGGGCTATGGTATTACACGCTGCGCGGCCTAGTTCGCGGACCCCTGCCACACTTCTATTCACGTAGTTTGCCATGTCTTCTTTAGTAGGATTGGCTCAGGATTAGAAAAACATGGCTGCTTTCTTTTAGAAACAGCTGCCACACTTATCTGCAGGTTGTGTGTGGTATTAAAGCTCAGCCCCATTTACTTTGATGTACATGAGCTGCAATACCAGCAACACCTCAGGAACATGCATGGCACTAGTTTTGGAAGAAAGGAGCCATTTTTTCTTCAATTCAGGACAATTTTATGGGACCTCAGATCACACCAAGAAGTCACATGTAGGAGTGTGACAGGCAGTGACATCACAAAAGCCGGCCCAATTGAGTACTATGACCCACAATTGTCAGCATCAGTGGCTGCACCCGGTAGCAAAGGTGACCCATGCCAGAGGCATAATGTGTCCTCTTTAAAGCTCCATAGTCGGTATTCAGCTGATGGCAACATCACTGCCCTGGGACATAACCACTTAAAATGTCATAAAAGGCTGTAAGGAATGTGGTTTGGACAGTCTGTGAATGCGCTGTATTAATACTGGTAATAATGTTATAGGTAGATGCATGGGAGGCAGTGGCATACAAAGAGATGCTTGCCTAATATCATATAAGAAATGCTAGGGCCCACACCTGACAATCAGCTCTAGCAGCTGTATATGGAAACAAAGGGCAGCTCATAACAGATGCATGGTGTTTCCCAGATGCAGAGTCAGCAGTACTTTCAGTTTCATTTTTAAGATTTTCTTTGCTGAGATTTTCTCAGCATTAAATCATATACAGCGGGTTGCTGCAAAAGTTTTTATACCCATTAAACTGGTTCTCATTTTTAAATGTTACAGCCACAAACTTAGATGTATTTTATTGATATTTTATGTGATCGAGCAACACAAAGGAGCAAGGATTTGTGAAGGGTAGAGAAAATGATACATGTTTTTCCAAAATTTTGCAAATTAACAAAACTGAAAAGTCGTGCATATATACTGTATTTAACCAAGGAACACACCAGACAGCTCAGGGATAAAGTTGTGGCAAAATATATAGTAGGGTTAGGTTTTAAAAACATAGCCCACACTCTGAACATCTCACGGACCACTGTTCAATCCATCATTGATAAATGGAAGTGTCAAGTTGATGATTTAAGGTAGAACATTAAAATCTATTTAATCATTACATCCTTATTAAGCTCATCAGATATTTTTGTTTAAGCTGCTTTTTACTGCTTTTACTGCTATTACATCCTTATCGAAGTATCAGATATTTTCCACCCAGCTTTATTTGGAACAAGATGCACTGTCTGCTTAAGCAAGAAGTCATATCAAGAAACCGAAGAAATTCCTCTCTCGGACGATATAGAGAGAAGTTCAGGAATTTTTCTTATCAGCTATTGCCTAGCAACGTTGCGTAGATGCAGGAGACTATGAGGTCTCAGCAACAGCCAATTAGCCAATGATAAAATAATCATGTGATTCAAAGTTATATCAAATTGTACCTTCCTGTGATTAAAGCAGATGCTATACACCACTCATCTGCGTGGCGTGTAATTTCTCAGCTCTTAAGCTGTTGACAGCTGTAATCATATAATTTGGACAGGGATATCTAATTGGATAAGGAGTAGAAAGAAACGATAATTCCACACCTAATTACGATCTTCACAGAAGGAGTATGAAACAACTGCTAACCTACCAAGATGTGGCCATCCACCTAAACTGAAAGCCCAGACAAGGAGAGCACTAATAAGAGATGGAGCAAGGGAAAGGGGAGGGAATGTTTCTTTATGTGTGTGGGTAGGGGAGGTGTGTTTGGGTGGGGAAGGGGAAACTGAATTTGCCTGGGTGGTGGAGGGTAGTGAGTGTGACTGGGTGTGTGTAGAGTTGGGGAGGGAGGGGTGAGTGTGAGCCTGTGTGTGTGTATATAGATGGGGTATGAGTGTGTGTGTGTGTGTGTGGGTGTGTATATATATCGGTATAGTTTGGGGATATGGAGGGGGTTTTAGAGTGGAGGAGTAGATGCGGGGCGGGAGACGGTTTTGAGTAGGGGAGGGTGGTTTAGAGTGGTGGGGGTTAATGGGGTAGGGTAGAAGGGTTTGAGTAGGGAATCGAGGGTAGAGTTGAGGGCAAGGGTTAGAGGTAAAGGGAAAGGTGTTTAGAACAGGGTTGGGGAGGCAGAGGTGGGGGAATGGGCACACAGTTTTGTTACCTTAGAAAAGCTGGGTGCCACTTGTGAGGATGGGGTGTCACCCAGCTTTCCTAGAAGTAACAGGTGACACACAGCTTTTCTAAGATAAAAAAACAAACTGTGTGACTTATGGGGAATGGGATGTCACCCAACTTTCTTAGATGCTGGATATACTATCTAGTGTTCAGAAAAGCTTGCTGATGTCCTTTACCCCACAAGTGTCACCCAGCTGTTCTATTATTAAAACAACTGGAATACACTTGTGGGGGGTGGGACGTCACCCACCTTTCCTGGATGCTGAATAGGCTATCTGGCATATGTATGTGTATAATGTTTCTGCTTATTTACAGGTTTCCCTTTTGGACTGCTTCGGATTCAGTGGACTATGTCAGATTGGATCTATGCTATTATTAAAACAGTTAAAGAGGGTTGATGTCAGGGAGTGTTTATTTAAATAAAACATTTTTTTTGTTTAGTGTTGTGGGTTTTCTTTCTATTTAATTACAGTGTTAGCAATACAGGTGTCTGACAGACCTTTCCATTACTATTGTTGGGGCTTGGTGTCAGTCAGTGGTGGTTTTAGTCACCCTAAAGCTGACCCTAACCCCCTCTCACTATTGTCCCAGTGCCCAATGCACTAGGGTAGTGGAAAGGGCCGGGTAACCATCAAAAGTGAACCCTCTATTGTGTTGGTCTGCTTCTGGGCGGCTGTGAAAAGCCCAATATCCATGGACCTTCTCATCCTGATAGTATCAGGAAACATCTGCTGGTTTTACTTTGGTTGGTTATGAAAAATATGTCCGGGGGGACCATATTTCACCTTCCACTATAGCTTTGAACTTGAGACTACCATCATTTTATAGACAATCATCTTGGCGATCTCATACATAAATTTGACCTGCAACTCTTCAGCATCTGCTTCGTTCTACAGATTCTTATCATGTAACTGCATTGTTACTATTTTGTTCCTGGTGGTGGAACAATCTTTTTCCTCTTGTATACTACAAAATACAACTTGTTCTCACATTCTCTAATGGCTCAGTGTGTTTTTAGGCTGTTTCCCAAGCAAAAGGTCACTGGTTTGAATTGAGGAGCAGCCCTTAAAAGATTTCAAAACATTATTAATCTTCTGCTTGTCAGTGTAAATACATAATTAAAAAAACTGTGGGGTTCCCCTCATTTTTCATAACCAGCCAAAGTATAAACAGTCGCTGCTGGCTGATACTATCAAGATGAGAAAGTCCATGGATATTGGTCCCTTCCCTGCTCAAAATACCAGCTTACAGCCAACCCAGAAGCAGACCATCACATAATAAGGTCCACTTCTGATGGTAACCTGGCCCTTCATAGTCCCTGTGATGCATTGAGTACTGGGGTAAAAGTGACAGGGGATTAGTGTCAGACGTGGGGTGAAAAAAACTTTTTCACCCCCAGAAACCACCATTACTAACATTGGAATAAAATGGTAAAAAATACAATAACAGGATACAAAAACATTTTATTTAAATAAACACTGCCCTACATCAACCCTCATTTTATTAACAAAATGGATCCAACGCTGATCCGACATAGTCTAATGAGTCCACTGTAGACCAAAGGGGAACAAAAGACATTACAAAAAACATGATAGTACTAAACTTCATCTACTGTACTCCTTGAAGATCATGGCTTTGGCTGATCTTCTGGGGTTACAGGGTACAGAGTTCAACTTGCACAATATGATTCAGGGGGTTACTGACCACAGACACTGCACAATCTTCAGGGGGGGGAAGGTCCTCTGCCCCCCAATGAGATTGTAAGCTGTACTCCTCTCTCCCACCCCACCCCCACTTTGTGTTATGCCTCCTAGTATTAACACAAAATACAACCCCCACCTGTCACCCAATAACCTCCCTACTTCCACATATTACCCCATAGCCCCACCTCCTCTCACCCCCACCAACTCCACCTCTAACCCCATATCCTCACCACCTCCACTTATCACTTCCCAACACCTCCACTTATCACCCCATAACCTCCCAAACTCCACCTATCACCCCATGTGGAGTTTGTACTGAGTTGAGCAAAAGTAGGGGAGTGCTGGAAATTTAAAATTCTAAGATGTCTGTGTGGAAACTTCTGCAGTGACAAGTCGTGATTGGGAGATTTTGTCATGGTGGTCTGGACAGGATGGAGAATAAAAAGGGAAAGAGAGTAGCTCCAGTCATAAAAGACGTCTCCTGGATGTAACTGCATTGTAATCATTTACTGTTATGTACCACTATATGGGCACTGTATGGAAGAAATAAACAACCTAAAGAGCCTGTGTATACTGGTATGTACCACTATATGGGCACCGTATGTCGGTAATATACAGTCTGCAGTGTCTGTGTACAAGTGGTATGTATTACTGTATGATAACTGTATGGAGGTAATATACAGTCTGCAGAGCCTGTGTACAAATGGTATCTACTACTAGATGGTCAATGTATGGAAGTAATATACAGTCTGAAGAGCCTGTATACACTGGTATGTACCACTATATGGTGACTGTATGGTCGTAATATGTGGTTTGCAGAGCCTGTGTACACTGGTATCTACTACTACTGTATATGGTAACTTTATGGGGGTTATATACGGTCTACAGTGCCTGTGTAAAATGGTATCTACCACTATATGGTCACTTTATGGAGGTAATATACAGTCTGCAGAGCTTGTGTACACTGGTATCTACCACTATATGGTCCCTGTATGATGGTATTATTTTTAGAAGTATAATGGTTCAGGTGCACTTTGGCGGCATCAACCAGGTCTCCTGGATGCTGAATAGGCTATCCAACCATCCAAGAAAGCTGGGTGACACCACACCCCTCAATTAGCTTTCTTCCAGAGCTGTTACACAGTTGGGTGTAGTAGGTGTGGCCTTTTGTGAAGAGGTGTGTGGCTTGATATAAAGAGGGCATTGTTTATGCAAATTCTTGGGAATGCTCTTAGGGCATGTTTACACGGCTTATTTGGATGAGGTTTTGGACGAGGTTTTCGGAGTGTTTCCGCGCCCAAAACCTTGTCCAAAACGCCTCCAAAACGCCCCCCAGTTCATTTAATTGATTCCTATGTAAAACCTTGTTGTAGTTCACACATGTCAAAGTTTTTACATGCTTCTTTAGAAAGAAGTATCATGTCAATTCTTGAAGCGTGTTTTCAGCGTGGTTTTTGGCGCAGTTTTGGCGCGTTTTGGGTGCGGTTTTTGTCCTGGCTATTAATTTGTATGTGTGCAAACCTCGTCCAAAACCTCGTCCAAATAAGCCGTGTGAACATGCTCTAAATCTTTCTACAGGCCACTTTCAAAAGTTGGCAAGTAGACGCTATATATGCAGGAAAGTCAACACTCCACATCACCCTGAACACACCATCCCACTGTGAAGCATGGTGGGGGCAGCATCATGCTGGGGAAATGGGTTTTTTCAGCGGGGACTAGAAAACTGGTCAGAGTTTATGAAAAGTTGAATGGAGCTAAATACAAGGCAACCCTGGAGGAACAGCTTCTAGAGGCTGCAAAAGATTTGAGACTGGGATGAAGGTTCATCTTCCAGTAGGACAACGACCCTAAACATACAACCAAAGTTACAATGGCATGGTTTAAATCCAAGCATATGCATGTGTTATAATGGCCCAGTCAAAGTCAAGACCTAAATCCCATTGAGAATCTGTTGAAGGACTTGAAAATTACTGTTCACAAACATTTGCCAACCAATATGACTGAGCTAGAGCTATTTTGAAAAAAAGAATGGGTAGACATTCCAGCCCCTAGATGTGCAAAGCTGGTAGAGACATCCCCCAACAGACTGCAGCTGTCTTTGTAGCTAAAGGTGGTCCTACAAAGTATTGAATCAAGGGGGCTGAATACATATGCACACCACACTTAATAGTTTTTTAATTTGAATTTACTTTACACTTCACAAATACTTGCTACTTTGTGTTGCTCTATCGCATAAAATACATCTAAGTTTGTGGCTGTAACTTTTAACAATGAGAAACCGTTCAAGAGGTATGAATACTTTTCCAACCCAATGTAAATATATAAATCCTATATATCACAAAGATCCAGAATTTAAAGGATCTTCTTACACATTTCCTGTACTAACTGCAAGCATGATAAGTGGGAGTAAATCTAGCCAACAAAGGCCCTGAGAGTCCTGAATATGGACTATACAGAGGTTATACAGGTTTTGTAAATGTCAAGAGACTTAGTAGATACATCATCAGTACAAGTAAGTAAGAAACATTGCAATATACTATAATGGAGAGAATTGCCTATTTCGCCACTTATAAGTCGCTTCTCCTCTTCCTGAATTGATCATTCACTCGCAATTCAATGCTAAATAAATTATCTCTATAAAGTGGGGAAATAAGTCTATAAAGAGGAGTAATAGTCGGAGAGGGAGCTGCCGCAGAGACAGAGGCAGAGAGACACACAGTTACAAAGATATGGAGGAATAGCATGTCATCTCCTCGGTTTGTGATGTGTATGGAAGACATCATAGCAGCTAGCTTTTACCTACCGTATTTTTCGGACTATAAGGCGCACCGGATTATAAGGCGCATTATCAATGAGCGCCTGTTAAGTCTTCTTGGTTCATATATAAGGCGCACCGGATTATAAGGCACAGCACATTAAATGAAACAAAGCTCAGACCGCAAGCCAAGCTTCATTCAACACTTTCACAATAACTCTCAACTTGTAAAGTTGTAACAAAAGTCAATACATGTACATATTTCCGTGCCGTATCGCGGCCGCGGATTGAGGCCGCAATACGGTCGGATTTACAATGGTCCTGCCACCCCATGTAAAGAATGGGGATTGTAATTCCGTCGCGAAATACATGTCACACTTAGTGACGCTTATTTGCAACTGATTTCGGAACGAATTTACGACGGAAATCCGACGTGAATCAGTTCTGAAATCAGCCGTGTGAACATAGCCTTAGTGACACTTATGTGCAACTGATTTGTAACTGATTTCGGAACGTATTTACGATCGGAAATCAATTACAAATAAGTGTCACTAAATTAGCTGTAAACATGTTCTGAACAAAACCCAAGTGAAGAATTGATTCATATATAAGGCGCATCGGACTATAAGGCGCACTTTCGATTTCTGAGAAAATCATAGGCTTTTATGTGCGCCTTATAGTCCGAAAAATACGGTAATCTGGAACTGAGTTTAGGGGAATTTGACGATTGCCTGCTGAACGGAAAACTTGTCAGTGTTCCTGTGCCAGCGGTCTGTGCTTACCTCCTGATTAAAAGTGGCCAGCCAGCCCATTGTTCCTTTATAAATAAAACGTTGATGTATGTAATGCATTCTTAACAAAGGACAGATTCCTCAAAAATGTAAAATAAAAAGAGACTTGAAAGAATATTACATTTTACATATCTATCTACTTTTAGTGATCCTATTGAAAGTATAAAGCACATGATGCATTTGTCAGATTGTAGATTACATAGTTGCAAAGTAAGGCTTCTTTTAGTGCCACCTAATGGTCATTGTTGATATAACGTTTTAGTTTTGTGCATCATTCACCAATATTTTTGCCTATGTTTAATTTGTCGTCCTTTGCACAGAGTTGGAATGGGGTTCCTGGAACCAACCAGTGGAAATGATTTTTATGGTCCACCCTGCTACTGTACTGTACATGATTGCACATACTGCCCACAACTCTTGCACTCTGTTTCCCGCTCTCTGTCTGTCTTTCTCAGCTTTTCTCCCTGAAAAAAAGCCTGTCATGCCCAGGGGCCCACATTGACCAGGGGCCTACTGATTGGTGGACTGTTTCCCCTGCTCCCTTGTGGGCCAGTTTGAGCTTGTCTTTCTATGATAAAGTTGAACAGCATATTAATGTAATCTTACCAACATTATTCTCTCCCTCATTTGTTCATATTATGTGGTAATTAAGGGCACATTAATTAAAGAGAATAATAAAATCAAGGTGAAGCATGTCATTTGTACTGCAGAAGCCGCTTATGAGGAATTATGAATGTAGCCTGGCTGAAAGAGGTACTAATAATGAGAGTGAAAGGAGCCTGTTGCCCTTAAGTATGGTGACTTTGGCCCCTCAGACAGGCATTAGATTTAGTTGCCCAGTTTGACATGGTAGGTGGGCATATGCAATTCAATCAAACCTCACACTGAAAACATTCATTTTATGCACATATAGTACACCAAAGTACACCAGAAAACTGGCGCAGCCCCGTTCATACATGTTGCCCTTGTAAGAACCACATTCATAGAAGTAGACACATTTATGATTCTTTGGGGCATAACAGTTAGAACAGCCAGACCAGGTTAAAGGTAGTCTGCCTGAGCCAGACTTGTAGTATTTGCACTAGACTGCGCCTGTATGTGTGAACTGCAGAAGAATAGGTTCATACATCCTGGCGCATTTTACACTGCCTTAAGGGTGCTTTCACACGGTGCATTTTTTGTTGCATTTTTGATGCATTTTTTTGGATGCGTTTTTTGTGCAACAATGTACAACATTAATTGCTGTGCCTTCCTGCACAAAAAAACGCATAAAAAAAACGCATCAAAAACGCACCAAAAACGCACCATGTGAAAGCACCCTAAAGCTATTTTGAACTGGCCTGTTAGCACCAACGTTCATACATGTCACCCTTAGGGATCTGTTTTACAATGGACAATGGCGCCCAACAAACCCTAATAAATACAATGGTTTCGTCGGATTTCTGCTGTTATGTCTGTCGTTTAGATGAAAAAAGAGTGTAGCTTACTGTGCTATTTTTTATGCCATTACCGATGAAACATGCGACGGAGGTTCCGAACGGAACCTCTGGTGCATATGTGAACCAAACCTCAGTTTGGCTTTTTCTTCGATTGTGCATTTAGAGGAGTGGCTGCCTTTAGCTTAGCCATGCACTTTGCCCACTTGGCTGCTTGAAGACCTTTAATTAGTGTGAACAGAGCCTGTTGTCCTTAACCGCCTACCAACAATGGACTTATGGGTACATCCTATTGTCGGTAAGGAGTGGGGTTACTTGCTAAGCCTTCTCCTTAGATGACAGGTGCTGGCCGATTATCACAGCTGATAACTGCCGCTAACAACAGAGATTGGAGCCAGCTCTGATCCCTGCTGTTTAACCATTTAGAAGCCACGGCGATGCGCACCATTCCTCACTCCTATCAACTCGGTGCAGTGGTTGGGCATATGCAATTTAATCACACTGTGCACTACAAACCTGCATTATATGAATGCATAAAGGATGGCCATCATTGCATTTTAAATGATACACTAGTTCAAAGTTTGTATGGGTCCTAGTGCCCACTGTGTGTTGCTGTACTTTGTGTTTCAGATTTATTTATGCTTTCATTTTTAAAGCATTTTAACCTTACGGTAAACGCTATTAAATGTTATTTTGCTTTATGCTCACACCATCCCCCAATATGTACCTCTATGCCACTATTATTACTGCCTCCGTATTCCTCAAACTCCTTTACAATCCTCACACTCCCACGCTGGGCAATGGCTTCCATATCTCCCCGTCTATCCTACCTTCACACCTGACCTCTACTCTCCACCTCTTTCACAGCATTAAGACCCTACTCACAAAACCCAGCCAACCCCCTTTTGTTCTATCTCACACACATCTACTCACACTCTGCCTGCTTCTCCTTGCTGCTGGGGACATATCTCCTAATCCCGGGCCCCCTCTGCACATCCCCACTGTTATTTCACCTGCCTATTACAGAACACAAAGCACAAACTCCCATAACCCCTTAAACCTAAAGCCCATTCCCCTCGCCCCTGCTACCTCTATCCCCATGTCTGGAGCTCTCTGGAATGCACTTTCTGTGTGCAACAAACTTCCCTTCATCGACGACCTCTTTATCTCACGCAACATATCTTTCCTTGGTCTGACAGAAACCTGGCTGACACAACTTCCCCTGCTGCACTCTTACGGTGAGCTTCAGTTTTCCCACAGCCCCCGTCCTGGCAGCAAACATGGCGGAGGTGTCGGCCTTCTTCTGTCAGATACCTGCTCCTTTGTCCCCATCCCACTTCTACCTTTCCTCTCCCTCCCCTCCTGTGAGGTGCACTCTGTCCGCATCTACTCCCCCTCCAATCTCCACGTGGCTGTTGCCTACCGACCCCCCGGCCCTGCCACCGCCTTCCTTGACCACTGTTTCCTGGCTCCTTCACTTTCTTTCTACTGACATCCCGACTATTATCATGGGAGATTTCAATAACCCAATCAATACACCCCACTCCGCTACTAATAAATTCCTGTCACTCTCCTCTTCCTTTGGCCTCTCCCAGTGGACCTCTGGAGCCACTCATAAAGATGGACAAATACTGGACATCATCTTCAGGGCCGTTTCTAGGGGCGGGCAGGGCGGGCGACCGAGGCTCCGCTCACCCGAGGGGGGCGCCGTGGCCGCCCGCCCTGCCGCCCGGAGGAGTGCCCCTGACTCTGCGCGGCTGTTTTATAACAACCGCGCAGAGCCAGCAGCTGCCAGTACAGGGGAGGAGGCAGGACGGATCGGTCCCGTCCTGCCTCCTCCCCTGTATCAGCGTCGCAGGGGGCGCACGGCTTTCACCATGCCCCCTGTGACGCTCGATCTCCTCGGCTGGCAGCTCTGCCGCCGAGGAGATCCCTGGGAGCTGCGTGCAGCGGGATGACGTCACGCCGCTTACACCGCTCAGCAGCTCCCGGAGCTGGACGCGCGGACCGAGGTCTGGTAAGTAATTTTTTGTTATTTTATTAATTACTTACAGGGGGGTATCACTGGCTACAAGAGGGGCCTCACTGGCTACAAGAGGGGGCCTCACTGGCTACAAGCGGGGGCCTCACTGGCTACAAGAGGGGCATCACTGGCTACAAGGGGGGCATCACTGGCTATAAGGGGGGGAATCACTGGCTACAAGGGGGGCCATCACTGGCTACAAGGGGGGGAATCACTGGCTACAAGAGGGGGCATCACTGGCTACAAGGGGGGGCATCACTGGCTACAAGGGGGGGCATCACTGGCTACAAGGGGGGGCATCTACTGGCTACAAGGGGGGGCATCACTGGCTACAAGGGGGGCATCACTGGCTACAAGGGGGGCATCTGCTGGCTACAAGGGGGGCATCTGCTGGCTACAGGGGGGGGCATCACTGGCAACAGGGACATCTACTGGCTACAAGGGGGCATCACTGGCTACAGGGACATCTACTGGCTACAATGGGGGCATCACTGGCTATAAGGGGGCATCACTGGCTATAAGAGGGGGCATCACTGGCTATAAAAGGGGCATCTACTGGCTACAAGGGGGCATCACTGGCTACAGGGACATCTACTGGCTACCTGTGACATCTTCGGGCTACAGGGGACATCTTCTGGCTACAGGGGACATCTTCTGGCTACAGGGGGGGCATCTTCTGGCTACAGGGGGCATCTTCTGGCTACAGGGGCATCACTGGCTACAGGGGCATCACTGGCTACAGGGGCATCACTGGCTACAGGGGGCATCACTGGCTACAGGGGGCTACTACATGGCTACTCGGGGCATATTACATGGCTACCAGATGAGGTGCTATAGATGGGGCATTTGTATAGAGATAGGAATTGGTAGAGAAGTGCTGATAAATTGAGGAGTCTTAAGATGTTTGTTTTGTAAATTTTACAGTGAAGAGTTGGGAATAGTCGTCATGGCGTCTGGGACAGATGGAGAAGAAGAAGAAGAGAAAGAGAACAACTCTTCAGAGACGTCTCCTGTGAGTCACTAGATATAACTTTACTGTAATCGCTTATATGCCTGCAGAGCCTGTGTACAGCTGGTATCCACCACTGTATGGTCACTGTATGCCGGGAATATTGGTTGTAGTATAATGGTTTATACTCAGTAATGGTCAGTTTGTATTATCCGGTCACTATATGGTGGTGATATGTGGTCATGGTGTGGTTTTATTATTCGGTCACTGTGTGTTGGTGATATGTGGTCTTAGTGGTCTTGGGATTCTGGTTGGTGTAGCGGTGTTATTTGGTAACTGTAGGACTATGATTTAGTAGTTTTATATGTAGCAGATTGTGGTAAAGCTTTTTGTATATTTTGGCTTTGGTTTATGGTGATGCACTGTGGCGCCGTATGTTACGGGAGGGGGGTGGGGGGCGAAATTTCTTCACCTCGCCCTGAGTGAAATTTAGCCTAGGAACTGCCCTGGTCATCTTCACCCGCCTCTGCCCCCTATCTAAACCTTCAATCTCTCCTTTACCCATCTCTGACCACAACCTGCTCACCTTCTCCACCATTTCCACCCCACCTGCTCCCCCTGCCCCAAATCTACTTCTCCCCCGTTGAAACCTACAACACCTTAACCCTCGCAAAATCAGCAGACAACCCTGGCACACAGACTCCACCAAACAGCTGAGGCGAGCTTCCAGAATTTCCGAACGCCGCTGGAAGAAAATCCGCTCCACTGAGGACCTCACCTCATACAAACATTCACGCCACACATTTAAATCTGCACAAGCCACCGCCAAACAGGATTACTTCACCACTCTCATATCCTCCCTGTCCCACAGCCCCAGACAACTTTTTAACACCTTCAACGCTATCATCCGTCCACCAGCACCTCCCCCATCTCTCCTCTCAGCAGATGACTTCGACACTCACTTCCTTAATAAAATCAATCTCATCAGACAAAGCTTCACGCCGCAGTCCCCACCACCCACCTCTACACCACCTCATCACTATTCCCCCCTAACTTGCTTAGCTACTGTCACTCATGACAAGCTCTCTGCTCTACTGTCCAAATCCAACCTCACTACCTATAGTCTTGACCCACTGCCATCCCACCTCATCCCTGACCTTAGCGATGTCATCATCCCAGCCCTCGCTCATCTCTTCAACCTATCATTAACCTCTGGCACCTTTCCTTCCTCCTTTAAGCATGCTACCATCACACCCATCCTTAAGAAACCATTTCTTGACCCCTCCTGTCTGTCCAACTATCGCCCCATCTCTCTACTTCCATTTGCCTCTAAGCTCCTTGAACAGCATGTCTATCTCCAACTGTCCTCCCACCTCTCCTCCAACTCTCTCCTTGACCCACTGCAATCGGGCTTCCGACCCCACCACTCTACAGAAACCGCCCTAACTAAGGTCACCAATGACTTAGTAACTGCCAAAGCCTCACGCCACTACTCTGTCCTTATACTCTTAGACCTGTCCTCTGCCTTTGACACTGTTGACCATTCCCTCCTTCTACACATCCTCTCCTCCCTCGGCATCATGGACTTGGCTCTTTCCTGGATCTCCTCTTACCTCACCGATAGAACATTCAGCGTCTCTCACTCTTTGACCACCTCCTCCTCTAGCCCGCTGTCTGTTGGTGTCCCCCAGGGGTCTGTCCTGGGCCCACTACTCTTCTCTATCTACACCCTTGGCCTGGGTCAGCTCATAGCATCACATGGCTTTCAATACCACCTGCACGCTGATGACACCCAACTCTACATCTCCGTCCCAGATGTTACCTCTCTCCTTTCCTGGATTCCTGACTGTCTTTCATCCATATCCACCTTCGTCTCCTCCCATCTCCTGAAACTAAGCGTGGAGAAAACTGAACTCATCATCTTCTCCCCATCCCACTCTATCCCTCCACCTGATCTCTCTATCACAGTTAATGGCTACAATCTCTCACCGGCTCCACAACTCCGCTGCCTTGGGATAACCTTTGACTCCAATCTGTCCTTTAAACTGCACATCCAAGCCCTCACCTCTGCCTGCCGCCTCCCCTAACAAATATCTCCCGTATCCGCTCATTCCTTAACTTCGAAAGCACAAAAATGCTAGTCCATGCCCTTGTCATCTCTCGCCTAGACTATTGCAACATCCTTCTCTGGCCTCCCATCTAGCACCCTCGACCCCTCCAATACATCCTTAACTCTGCCGCCTGTCTCATTCACCTCTCTCCTCGATACTCCTCTGCCGCTCCCCTCTGCCTATCCCTTCACTGGCTACCCATTGCACAGCAAATCCAGTTCAAATTAGCAACCTTGACCTACAAAGCTCTTCATAACCTCTCCCCTCCATATGACTCTGCCTTAATCTCCAGATACCTCCCATCTCGCAACCTCCGCTCCTCACAGGTCCTTCTTCTCTGCTCTCCTCTTATCAGCTTCTCACACAACCATCTCCAAGACTTCTCCCTTGCTTCCCCCTCACTCTGGAACTCACTGCCCCAACACCTCAGACTCCCGCCCTCTCTCACTAGCCTCAAAAGCAACCTGAAAACCCATCTCTTCAGGATTGCCTATACCCAACACTAACCCCATTGCTGCCACCCCACAAACATGTCTGCCCCTCACCTTCTGTCTCTCCCCACCTTCCTTGTAGACTGTAAGCCCTCACGGGCAGGGACCCCTCCTGTACCAGTATTTATTTATTAAGTTGTCTCCCTTGTACTTATTTGACCTATGTTATGTATGCAACCCGACTGTACAGCGCTCTGGAACTGAGGGCGCTCTAAAATAAATAATAATAATAATAACCTTGAAGCATTTTTTCCACACCTGTCTAAGACTTTTGCACAACACTGTATGTACACTCATTGATATAAGTGGTTGTTCGAATTGAATGAAACTTTATATGAATGAATCATTGTGTGCAGTGGGTATCAAAACAGGCATTCACTCTCCTTTCTCAGAGATGCATTAGGCTTTACTACCCAGTGACCCTTGTGTTGAAACATCACAGGACTTGGGGGAGGAGGCTGGACAGAAAGAAAGAGTGAAGAGACACAGGAACTGGGAAGATGAAGTAGAATAGGGACGTTGCCAGGGTCCTAAAACATCTGGGTCTGAGGACTCTGTGTTACATTTTGCTCAGTAGGGCTGGGTTCACACAGCATTTTTTATGCCATATAGTGAGCTGCGACATGTATTTTTGCAGAGAAAAAAAATGTGTGTTCCTGTCACTACTTTTTCCATGTATTTCACATAGATCTCACCTATATAAGATAGCGTAATATCCCTAAATAATAGTCATACAGGTACCAAATAATACACCTATACATGGAGCAAATATACCATAAGTATTATTTTTACTAAAAAAAATCCCACAATACCAAGACCCATAGTATTACTACTTAAGGACCAAAAAATACTGCCAGACCATGAGCAGATGCGACCACCACATGTGACTACCAGCTGTATGCAGGCGTTCTACAGACATATAACTTATCTCCACCATTCAGTGACCATATAGCTACCAATTGTACACAGGCACTGTGCAGACATATATTACTGCCATATAGTGGTAGATATTAGTTGTACACAGGCTCTGCACACATAAGTGATTACAGTGCAGTTACATAAGGTGACTCACAGGTGATTTCTCCTCTGATGAGCGTCGTCCTCGTTTCTTTTTCTTCTCCATCTGGTCCAGACTGCCATGATGACTTCTCTTGGCCATGACTTGTCCCTGAAGAATTTACCACACAAACACTTTTCTAGCACCTATATATCTACCTACTGGGGGAGGGTTAATATATCTACCTAGCTACCTACTGGGAGGGTCTATATACCTTCCTACTCAATGGTGGTTTATACAGGAAAGCATGATGACGCCCCATCCCCAGAGCAATCCGCTCTCTATGATAGGAAAGCAAGGTGCTTGTTGTGGGTGATGGGGATTCACACTTTATTTCTTTATAGACCCCCATTAGTTAGGAAGTTATATAGACCTCCCAATAGGTAGGTAGGTATATAGGTCTCCTCATTAGGTAGGTAGGTATAAAGCCCCTTGGTAGGTAGGTATATAAGTTTGCTTGGTATATAGCCCCCCTCAGTATGTAGACAGGTATATATGGCCCCTTGTAGGTAGTATATATAGTCACCCACCATAAAGAGGTAGGTATAATATGTAAGTAGGTACATAGAGGCCCCTGAAGGTAGATATACAACCACTTTCAGTAGCTTGGAAGGTATATAGTATCCCTCAGTAGGTATGTAAACAAGTAGCTTCGGTAGGTATATAGGTACGTAGGTATATATAATATACCAATAGGTAGGTAGGTATATAGGTTCACTAAAAGGTCGTTAGGTATATTGTTCCTCCAATATGTAGGTAGGTATATAGATGGTTCCCCCCAGATAGGTTGGCAAGTATACTGGTCCCCCAGTAAATTGATAGTTGTGTACAGTCCCCCAGTATGTAAATAGGTATATAGGTTCCCCCAGTATGTTGGTAGTTATATAGGGCCCCTCTTTATTTATGCAGATATATATGCCCTCTCAGTAGGTTTGTAGTTATATGGGCCCCCCATTAAGTAGGAATATATGTCGCCCAGTAGGTTATAGGGCTCCCAAGTCTGTAGGTAGGTATAGATGTTACCCAGTAGGTTATACGGCAACCCAGTCTGTAGGTAGGTATGGATGTCCCCCAGAAGGTTATAGGGCTCTCAAGTCTGTATGTAGATATAGATGTCTCCCAGTAGGTTATAGGGCAACCCAGTGTGTAGGTAGATATAGATGTCCCCCAGTAGGTTATAGGGCCCCACAAACTGTAGGTAGGTATATATGTCATCCAGTAAGTTATAGGGCTGCCTAGTCTGTAGGTAGGTATATATGTCCCCAATAGGTTATAGGCCTCCCCAGTCTGTAGGTAGGTCTATATGTCCTCCGAGTAAATTATAGGGCTCCACAGTCTGTAGGTAGTTATAGATGTCCCCCAGTAGGTTATAGGTTTCCCCTCAGTATGTAGATATGTCTATATGGCCAATTAAAAATATAGAACTAATAATACTCACCTCTCACCATTCCACTGATGAATCTCTCACTGCTCCTTGTGTTCACGCACAGGCGGCATGACATCCAGTTGCCACTTCATTGTGACCTCTTTAAACTGGTCACTATATTTACTATTTTTCCATAGGCAAACTTAAACTCTATCAGTTCTCTATCTATTAAACACTAAAACGTAACTTTTATTATATATCTAACTCTTAACCTCTATACACACTATTTAAAAACCTGATCTCTATCCTCATCATTTAACCCTTTTTGCTTCTGAAAGAGGGATAACTCCCTTTCTATCATCAAGTCTGGTGGAACCCCACCTATTAACAGGAGAGCCTTATATCTATAGCAAAGTACTAGCTTCAGTAAGGGATCCCAAGCCAACTACTTGGGCAGTCGTCCCTAATCTCATAGACACAGAACAAATAAGGCCCCCTTGTGACACTGTCTGCAGCAGGTGACACTTGTAGACAGAGGTGAGAGATCACAATTTAAAACGTCATGCCTGACCTCGCCGACATGTTTCGCCAGCTAACCTGGCTTTATCAAGGCTTAGAGGTCCGATCACATGTGGTCTGAGCTCACTTCCTTTTATATCATGTTAGGTAAACACCCCATTCAGGTGCTCACCAATTAGCCATCAGAGAATCCACATAAAGCCCACTCCCCCTTCCGCGCGCGCACACTCATAACATGTCCTGCTAAAGCTGCCACCATGCTCTCATGAGCCAACAACCTTCAGTCAAATTCGCCATCTCCATAACGGGCCTGCGCCCCATCCCACCACACTGCCTGTGCCAATGCACTGCACCAACAAACACCTCAGCCCTGACTGTGATGGGCTTCCGTCTCACTTCTCTCATATTATTGCAACTGCGTGCCTCACCTAGAATGAACTAAGCAGACTAGGTATCACATTACACAGCACACTGCCATCTTTGTCAATTCCCATAAGCCCCTTCTCTTCAATATCTAATATGCATATTCATTGGGAATATAAACTCCAATTTTTTGGAGATTATGTGACTCTTTAAACTGGGTCCCTACACTAATGGATGTAGCACTGCATAGCTACCACCACCACAGAAACAACAACACCAGTAAAGGGAACGACCCAGTGGCCTAATAACACCACTGCTGCCAGACCTAGACCCCGGCTCTGGGTTGCACCACTCAGAGGCACAGCATCAGAGCAACAATGTGAAGATTGTTAACTATAACAACCTTATCGGACTTGTGTGGTAAAAGGGGTAATTACAATATCCCTAGTGGTGAAGGGGTCAATGAAAACATGTGGTGGTGGAGGGTAGTCCCCGGAGTGGATTGCTAAGCTCTTATAAATCGACTTGAGGCCTTAACAACCGGCTTAACGACCGACTGAAGTCCCTGAAGTCGATTGATAACTTTTATCAATCGACTTGAGGCATTAGCAACTGGCTTAACGACTGTTAGTGACTTCACAATGCACTCTTGTCCTAGAAATATCATATTTTAATATTTGTATTTTGCAATTGCATTGTAGAGTAAACTTAACTAGATTGGTTAACATTAACATGTACAATTGAAACCATAAGTTTACATACACTATATAAAAAGACACGTATGCTTTTAAACAACTTGGGACAGCCCATATGATGATGTCATGTCTTTGGAAGCTTCTGGTTTAATGGCATCATCTGAGTTAATTAGAGACACATCTGTGGATGTATTTTATAGCACACCAGAAACACAGTGTTCCTGTGTGTAACATCATGGGAAAGTCTAAAGAAATTAGCCAAAATATCAGGAAGAGAATTGTGGACTTACACAAGTCTGGATCGTCCTTGGATGCAATTTCTACCTGAAGGTGCCTCGTTCATCCGTACAAACAATTATACACAAGTACAAACAAGATGGGAATTTCCGGCCATCATACTGCTCAGGAGGGAGATGGGTTCCATGTCTCAGAGAAGAACGTGCTTTGGTCTGACAACCCAAGAACAAAAGCAAATGACCTTGTGAAGATGCTGGCAGAAACTGCTAAAATTGTGTCATTATCCATAGTGAAACAAGTACTGTATCAACATGGGCTGAAAGGCCGCTCTGCCAGGAAGAAGCCATTACTCCAAACAAAATATATAAAATCCAGATTAATGTTTGCTAATGCACAGGAACAAAGACCTACATTTTTGGAGACATGCCTTGAGGTCTGACAGAATTAAAATTGACCTGTTTGGCCATAATGACCAACGTTATGTTTAGAGGAAAAAGGTAGAAGCTTGGAAACCTAAGAACACCATCCTAACTGTGAAACATGGGGGTAGCTGCATTATGTTGTGGTGTTGTTTTGCTCCAGCAAGGACTAGTGCACTTTACAAAATAGATGTCATCATGAGGAAAGGCGGAAGCATACTTCCAAACTGGTTACAAAGTGGCTTAAGGATAACCAAGTCAATGTTTTGGAGTGGCCATCACAAAGCCCTGATCTCAATCCTATCGAAAATTTATCGGCAAAGCTGAAAATGCAGCAGCAAGCAAGGCGACCTCCAAACATGGCTCAATAACACCAGTTCTGTCAGGAAGAATGGGCCAAAATTCCTACCAACTACTGTTAGAAGCTTGTGGAAGGATCCAAAACATTTAAACCATCTCATACAGTTTAAGGGCAAAGCTACCAAATACTAATGAAATGGATGGAAACTTTTTACTTTGCAGAAAGTAATAAAAATGCCTTAAAAAATTCTGTCTCTCATATTTCTGCATTTGACAAATATAAATAAATTTGGTTCCTAATCAGGGGCGTAACTAGAGAAGCCGGGGCCCCAAAGCAAACTTTTGGATGGGGCCCCCTACACCCCCCTCCTCGCCCACCTCCCTGACCACGAACATGTACCAGGACATGCTGTTAGATAATGTAGATAATACAAGGGGTAAATACCTCACCCTACATATCACCATCAAACTGCTACCAAACAAATCCACTATACCAAGACCAACATTACCAATAACTCTACTACATATGGACCTGTTTATACCGCCATAACACGACCACAAATTACCACCACATAGTGACTGAATAATACCCCTACACAATTACTGATCAATACACAAAGACCAATAGTACCGCCATATAGTGACCATATAGTGGTATATACTAGTGTACACAGGCTCTGCAGACTGTATATAACCACCATACAGTGACCATATAGTGGTAGACACCAGTGTACACAAGCTCTGCAGACTATATATAACCACCATACAGTGACCATATAGTGGTATATACCAGAGTAGACAGACTCTATAGACTGTATATAACCACCATACAGTGACCATTTAGTGGTATATATCAGTGTACACAGCCTGTGCAGACATATGTGATTACAGTGTAGTTACATCTTGTGACTCACAGGTGACGTCTCTGACCAGTCGTTGACTTTCCCCTTTTTTCTGCATCCGGTCTAGTCCGCCATCATGATGACATCTCCCGGCCACTTGTCCCTGCAGATTTAGACACAAATATCTTAGAATCCTGACTTTTCCAGCACCTGCCCCCTGGCTATATGGGGTCTATTTAGGCAGGCAGGTTTAGATAGGATATATGGGGCCCCAAATAGGCAAGGTTTAGGTAGCCAATAGAGTGCCCATATAGGCAGGCAGGGTTAGGTAGCTATAGGTAGCCATACAGGTAGACAGGGGTTAGGTGGGCTATAGGGGCCATATAGGTAGGGTTTAGGCAGCTAAAGGGGCCCCATATAAGTAGACAGGGGGGCTATATAGGCAGACAGGCTTCACAGTAGCTATAGGGCTATTCAGGCAGGCAGACTTGGATCTATATAGGCAGCCTTTAGGGGGCTATATAGGCAGCCTGGGGGGTATAAAGGCAGCCTGGGGGGTGTACAGAAAGGCTTAGGGGGTGTACAGGAAGGCTTAGGGGGTGTACAGGAAGGCTTAGGGATGTACAGGGAGGCTTAGGGGGTATACAGGGGCAACCACCCTGGACATGTTGGCACCACTCAGACACCGCACCACCAGAGTCAGACGCCCACAGCCATGGCACACGCCTCATACTCGCTTTCTGCAGCGATGTTCCAGGTGTGCTGAGAGACTGTGGAGAAAGTCGAAGCTACCTGCAGATTTTCTCCACTACAAATTCATGCTCAGCACTTACCACACTGCCCTTCACTGCGCCAAACAAAAATATTTCGCCTCCCTCATCTCCACACTACACAACAACCCAAAACACCTCTTTGACACCTTCCACTCCCTCCTAAGGCCTAAAGCTCAGGCTCCGGTCACTGACCTCTGTGCTGAAGACCTGGCCACTCACTTCAAAGACAAAATAGACAGTATCCGGCAAAACATCTCATCTCAATCCTCAAGAAACCCCCATCCCGTCCCCTCCGGCACGTCCTCTAGTCTGCTCTCAGCCCTTGACCCAACGACAGAAGAAGAAGTGTCCAGGCTTCTCTCATCTGTTCGCCCTACCACCTGCTCTAGTGACCCCATTCCATCCCACCTTGTCCAGTCTATCTCTCCAGCTATCATCTCTCACCTTACCGCAATCTTTAACCTCTCTCTCTCTACTGGGATCTTTCCATCCTCGTTTAAACACGCCATCATAACCCCTTTACTTAAAAAGCCCTCTCTGGACCCATCCTGCGCTGCTAACTATCGACCAGTCTCTAACCTGCCCTTCATCTCTAAACTCCTGGAACGCTTGGTCTACTCCCGTTTAATCCGCTATCTCTCTACTAACTCTCTTCTTGACCCTCTGCAATCAGGTTTCCGCACCCTACACTCCACAGAAACTGCTCTAGTTAAAGTCTCTAATGATCTCCTCACTGCCAAATCACAGGGCAAATACTTGTTGCTGCTTCTCCTGGATCTCTCTGCAGCATTTGACACTGTGGATCACCACCTTCTCCTCACCATGCTCAGCACCATTGGCCTCCAGGACACCGCTCTCTCTTGGTTCTCTTCCTACCTCTCTGACCGCTCCTTCAGTGTCTCATTTGCAGGTTCTACTTCTTCTCCTCTCCCTGTAAGGGACCCGTCAGGGGCGCACGAACAGACAAAGACAGCGTGAGGCCCTGACACTGATCCCAACCCCTGTCCCTGCCTTTTGGGGTGCCCGACTCCTTAATAGGTCGGCCCCAACCAGAAGACTGAGCACTATACTGAATAGTGTGAAAACACAAGACGCAGACAAACAATACAAACACAATATGGGAACGTCAAGCAAGCCAAGTCGGTAACTATCGGGAACGCAGTACAAAGTCAGAAGGCAGAAGAATAAACGTGATCCAAGCAAAGTAAGGTAACCAGGGAGGCACAGAATAGAGTAGGTAAGTAACAGACAGAAAAAGACCAGTATAACCAGCAAAGAGAGGAGACAGAAGAGCCCTTAAATACCTTCCAGGAGAACTAAGGACAAAGGCAATAGGAGGAAGAAACAGAAGACCAGATAGGAAGGTAGAGCTGTCAATCACCAGGATCAAGGAGCCAGGTTAACCCGTGGAGTGCTGGAAGATTCCTGGCCTAGGCGTCGGTCAGGAATCAATCAAGATAGCAGGGAAGAAAACCCAGGTCACACTAGTGAACACAAATGTAAACACTGTCAAAAACCACGGCTTACGTCGCAATGGCCGTGGCCGGCGACCAGAACTCAAAGCTGGGGTTCTTTCTGGCATGATCATGACAGTACCCCCCCCCCCGTTATGAGGGGCCACCGGACCCTCAACAGACCCTCTATGTTTAGCAGAATGGACCTGGTGAACTCTTTCCTTTTCCAGCTTGGGGGCATGTTTTGTAGATGAGACTCGAAGGCGGACATACTTTGGTCTGGTTCGGCGGTTTTTTGATTTTTAGTTGGGTGTTTTTTAGTGTCTTCTGTCTTCTAGTCCTGACTGTTGACAGTCGATTTCCTGCTGTTTCTATTTTAGTTTTATCACCTGCACTGGCAGAATACCTGAGGTGGATATCATCCTCACAGAAAAAGGGGAACAGTTCAGAAGAAGCAGAATATGCCGAGTCGGCAGACAAAGACACTGGATTAGAAATCAAGGTTGCAACATGCTTTACCGGAGAAGGAATATTTACAGGTTCCTCAGTATACTGATGCAAAGATTCTCGTTCCGGGGCAGACAAGTTGAGCTTTGCACCAGGAATGAGGTCTGTAGCGCCATCATCAGGCCGGTATGGAGACCGATTATCAGCAACGTCCCCATCACAGACATAATTGAATTCAGAATTACATTCTGACATATCATGAGCATTAATCACAGCACACACCAAGGGATGGACCACCATAGAATGAGAAACACATGAGTCACCCCATTTGATCAACTCAGTGGTCCTCCAGTCGAAAACAGGATTATGGAGGCGGAGCCAAGGCAACCCAAGAATAATATCTGCAGAGAGTTTCTCCATGACAAAAAATGAAAGTTTTTCAGTATGCGAACTCCCAACATTCAAAGTGACCTCAGCAGTACAAAATTGTTTTTCTTCCTCGGTTTTGTGAGGGGAGAATCTACACCTGAAACAAAAAATGGAGAACACAAAGCAACAAGTTCCAAACCCAAGGCTTTAGCAACAGCCATACTGAGGAAATTAGCAGCTGCACCCGAGTCAATCAGGGCACGACAAGCAAAAGTCTTGGAGCTAGAAACTAAGGTTACGGGCAAAACAAACTTGTTATCAGAGTTAGGAGGTACCTGTACATCCGAGTTACCTTCCTGGAAATTGTGCAGACGTTCGGTGTTACCTTGGGGTGAATTAGGCCTAATAGGACAGTCTCTCATGAAATGGTCAGGCTTCCCGAAATAAAGGCACAAGGCGTTCTCCAAACGGTGTCTCCTCCTGGTGGCAGCAGACGTAAGACCCAACACCAGGGTTCTTTCTCCAGAAGACTGAGAGGGAGAGAAGAACTCTCAAAGAAGGAAGAAGCAGGTTTTACAGGAAAGCCTGACTTGAGCTGAACAGTTAAACCCCCTTGCTTTTCCCTGCGTCTCTCCCTTAGTCTTCTGTCAATAGTCACAGCTAGAGTCATAAAGTCACTCAGGGTCTCAGGGATTGGATGGCTGACCATAGCATCCTTCACGGCATCAGACAGTCCTTGTCTGAAAAGGGTCTTCAGAGGTTGGTCAGACCACCCGGTCAACGTACACCATTGGCGGAACTCGGAACAGTAGTCTTCAGCCGAGCGGCGGCCCTGCTGAATAGCTAGCAAATGAGTCTCCGCCCATGCCACACGGTTGGGGTTATCATAAACCTGTCCTAAAGCCAAAAAAAATCTGTCCATAGATCTCCACTCAGGGGCTTCAGAGGGTATAGCTAGTGCCCAGTCCTGAGGTGGGCCCTGGAGGAGAGACACAACAACTGCTACTCTCTCAGCCTCAGTGGGAAAATAATTGAAGCGAAAAAATAAACTACAAGATTCCCTGAAGGTTCGGAACCTGTCAGGATTCCCATCAAAGCGGTCAGGTAGAAGCATCTTAGATTTATAACGGACGTTAGGATCCACAAACATAGGGGCAGGTAGGGACACAGACGGGGCAGAAAGTCCAGGTCCCGGGTTAGTTATGGTATCCAGACGCTGCGAGACTTGATTAATAAGCCCCGCCATGCCCTGAAGCTGAGTTGCCAACTCGTCCAAGCGATCAGTGACCGACAGGCCGGTACTCATATTGAATCGCCGGGAGAGTTGACTTGGGTATGGGCTGGTTATAATGTAAGGGACCCGTCAGGGGCGCACGAACAGACACAGACAGCGTGAGGCCCTGACACTGATCCCAACCCCTGTCCCTGCCTTTTGGGGTGCCCGACTCCTTAATAGGTCGGCCCCAACCAGAAGACTGAGCACTATACTGAATAGTGTGAAAACACAAGACGCAGACAAACAATACAAACACAATATGGGAACGTCAAGCAAGCCAAGTCGGTAACTATCGGGAACGCAGTACAAAGTCAGAAGGCAGAAGAATAAACGTGATCCAAGCAAAGTAAGGTAACCAGGGAGGCACAGAATAGAGTAGGTAAGTAACAGACAGAAAAAGACCAGTATAACCAGCAAAGAGAGGAGACAGAAGAGCCCTTAAATACCTTCCAGGAGAACTAAGGACAAAGGCAATAGGAGGAAGAAACAGAAGACCAGATAGGAAGGTAGAGCTGTCAATCACCAGGATCAAGGAGCCAGGTTAACCCGTGGAGTGCTGGAAGATTCCTGGCCCAGGCGTCGGTCAGGAATCAATCAAGATAGCAGGGAAGAAACCCAGTTCACACTAGTGAACACAAATGTAAACACATGTCAAAAACCACGGCTTACGTCGCAATGGCCGTGGCCGGCGACCAGAACTCAAAGCTGGGGTTCTTTCTGGCATGATCATGACACTCCCTCTTGCTGTCGGGGTTCCTCAGGGATCCGATCTTGGTCCTCTCCTTTTTTCACTCTACACATCCCCATTGGACAAACCATCAGCAGATTTGGCTTCCAGTACCATCTCTATACTGATGACACCCAATTATACACCTCTTCCCGAGGCATCAGTCCTGCCCTGCTACAGACCACCAGTGACTGTCTGTCTGCTGTCTCTGACATCATGTCCTCTCTCCATCTGAAACTAAACCTCACTAAAACCGAACTTCTTGTCTTTCCACCATCTTCTAACCAACCCTACTCTGCCATTTCTGTCTCAGTCTGTTGCACCACCATAACACCTAGGCAACAGGCCCGCTGTCTTGGGGTAATACTAGATTCTAATCTGTCCTTCACCCCTCATATCCAATCCCTTGCCTGCTCCTGTCATCTGCACCTCAAGAACATCTCCAAAATATGTCCTTTTCTCACTGTGGAAACAGCTCAAACCCTCATTGTTGCTCTTATTCATTCTCGTCTTGACTACTGCAACTCCCTGCTTATCGGTCTCCCTCTCTGCAAACTCGCCCCTCTTCATTCTGTCCTGAATGCAGCAGCCAGGCTTGTCTTTCTTTCCAGCCGCTATACTGATGCCTCTACCCTGTGTCAGTCACTGCACTGGCTACCTTATCAGTACAGAATACAACATAAACTCATCACTTTCACCCATAAAGCTCTCCACAGTGTTGCTCCTCCCTACATCTCCTCCCTCATCTCTGTCTACCATCCTACCCGTGCTCTCTGCCCTGCTGATGATATCAGACTACATTCCTCAATCATTCGAACCTCCCATGCCCGTCTCCAAGATTTCACACGTGCAGCACCCGTTCTATGGAATATGCTACCGCGGGCGATCAGGCACATTCACAACTCTCATAGTTTTAAGAGGGCCCTGAGAAAACATCTTCTCAGCCTGGCCTACCAAGATCCCTAACTGCTATCACACACATGTGTCACTCCCTACACGAGGGCATTCACAGGCACTTATCTGTATATAGATGTACTGTCAGGGTGGCAGGGTCACCCAATTTTTATGTAAACCACCTCCTATTTATGTAACATGGCTGGACCATTGTAAACCTTGCACTTCTTAACCCTTTGTCTCACCCATACACCATAATAGATTGTAAGCTCTCGCGAGCAGGGTCCTCATACCTCGTGTCTCATTTGTAAGTTCTTTTAATGTGTAATGTCTGTATGTATACCCTCTAAATTGTAAAGTGTTGCGGAATATGTTGGCGCTATATAAATAAAGATTATTATTATTATTATAGGCAGGCGGGAAGGCTAGGGGGCTGTAATAGGCAGGCAGGCTAGGGGGCTGTATAGGCAGGCAGGCTAGGGGGCTATAATAGGCAGGCAGGCTAGGGGGCTGTATAGGCAGGCAGGCTAGGGGGCTGTAATAGGCAGGCAGGCTAGGGGGCTGTATAGGCAGGCAGGCTAGGGGGTGTATAGGCAGGCAGGCTAGGGGGCTGTAATAGGCAGGCAGGCTAGGGGGTATATAGGTAGCCCTAGGGGGCTGTATAGGCAGGCAGGCTAGGGGGTGTATAGGCAGGCAGGTAGGGGGCTGTAATAGGCAGGCATAGGGGGCTGTATAGGCAGGCAGGCTAGGGGGCTGTAATAGGCAGGCAGGCTAGGGGGTGTATAGGTAGGCAGGCTAGGGGATGTATAGGCAGGCAGGCTAGGGGGCTGTATAGGCAGGCAGGCTAGGGGGCTGTATAGGCAGGCCAGGGGGCTGTACTAGGCAGGCAGGCTAGGGGGCTGTATAGGCAGGCAGGCTAGGGGGCTGTAATAGGCAGGCAGGCTAGGGGGCTGTATAGGCAGGCAGGATAGGGGGCTGTAATAGGCAGGCAGGCTAGGGGGCTGTATAGGCAGGCAGGCTAGGGGCTGTATAGGCAGGCAGGCTAGGGGGCTGTATAGGTAGCCCTAGGGGGTTGTATAGGCAGGCAGGCTAGGGGGCTGTATAGGCAGGCAGGCTAGGGGGCTGTAATAGGCAGGCAGGCTAGGGGGCTGTATAGGCAGACAGGCTAGGGGGCTGTAATAGGCAGGCAGGCTAGGGGGCTGTAATAGGCAGGCAGACTAGGGGGTGTATAGGCAGGCAGGCTAGGGGGCTGTATAGGCAGGCAGGCTAGGGGGCTGTATAGGCAGGCAGGCTAGGGGGCTGTAATAGGCAGGCAGGCTAGGGGGTGTATAGGTAGACCAGGGGCTGTATAGGCAGGCAGGCTAGGGGGCTGTAATAGGCAGGCAGGCTAGGGGGCTGTATAGGCAGGCAGGCTAGGGGGCTGTAATAGGCAGGCAGGCTAGGGGGTGTATAGGCAGGCAGGCTAGGGGGTGTATAGGCAGGCAGGCTAGGGGGCTGTATAGGCAGGCAGGCTAGGGGCTGTATAGGCAGGCTAGGGGGCTGTAATAGGCAGGCAGGCTAGGGGGCTGTATAGGCAGGCCAGCTAGGGGGCTGTAATAGGCAGGCAGGCTAGGGGTGTATAGGTAGCCTAGGGGCTGTATAGGCAGGCAGGCTAGGGGGCTGTATAGGCAGGCAGGCTAGGGGCTTTATAGGCAGGCAGGCTAGGGGGCTGTATAGGCAGGCAGGCTAGGGGGCTGTAATAGGCAGGCAGGCTAGGGGGTGTATAGGCAGGCAGGCTAGGGGGCTGTATAGGCAGGCAGGCTAGGGGGCTGTAATAGGCAGGCAGGCTAGGGGGCTGTATAGGCAGACAGGCTAGGGGGCTGTAATAGGCAGGCAGGCTAGGGGGTGTATAGGTAGGCAGGTTAGGGGGTGTATAGGCAGGCAGGCTAGGGGGCTGTATAGGCAGGCAGGCTAGGGGGTGTATAGGCAGGCTAGGGGGCTGTAATAGGCAGGCAGGCTAGGGGGCTGTATAGGCAGGCAGGCTAGGGGGCTGTAATAGGCAGGCAGGCTAGGGGGCTGTATAGGCAGGCAGGCTAGGGGGCTGTAATAGGCAGGCAGGCTAGGGGGCTGTATAGGCAGGCAGGCTAGGGGGCTGTATAGGCAGGCAGGCTAGGGGGCTGTAATAGGCAGGCAGGCTAGGGGGTGTATAGGTAGCCCTAGGGGGCTGTATAGGCAGGCAGGCTAGGGGGCTGTAATAGGCAGGCAGGCTAGGGGGCTGTATAGGCAGGCAGGCTAGGGGGCTGTAATAGGCAGGCAGGCTAGGGGGTGTATAGGCAGGCAGGCTAGGGGGTGTATAGGCAGGCAGGCTAGGGGGCTGTATAGGCAGGCAGGCTAGGGGGCTGTATAGGCAGGCTAGGGGGCTGTAATAGGCAGGCAGGCTAGGGGGCTGTATAGGCAGGCAGGCTAGGGGGCTGTAATAGGCAGGCAGGCTAGGGGGTGTATAGGTAGCCCTAGGGGGCTGTATAGGCAGGCAGGCTAGGGGGCTGTATAGGCAGGCAGGCTAGGGGCAGGTAAAGTAAGAAACAGTTTACTCACCTCGGTCCACGCCCCCCCGATGCGCCGCGCTCCAGCCTCTGTGCTCAGCGCGGGCAGCGCGGTGATGTGACGTCACCGCGCGAGCCCACGTGATCACAGAGCGCCGGCAGGGGAAGTAGCAGGTCGGAGCGAGCGTCGCTCCGTTCTGCTAGCTCCGGCCAGCGCTGCCTCTGAACGCTCGGGCCGGGGGGCCCGGGCGTTCAGAGGCAGTATGCGCCGGGCCCCTCAGCTCCCCGCTCGCCGCAGTGAACTGTTAAGTTCACGGCCGGTGGGCACAGGAGCGGCATTACCGGGGTAGCGGACGCGGTAGCAGCTGCCCCGGGGCCCCCCCACGCGCAGGGGCCCCGTAGCAAATGCTAACCCTGCTACCCCGGTAGTTACGCCCCTGTTCCTAATTGACCTAAAAACGGGGAAGGTTTTTTCTGATGTCATGTCAGATAGCGAGAAAAAACATACATATGTGTCTTTTTATATAGTTTTAACTGTATATACTGGCTGATAGTTTGATCCACCATCCAATGGTGCATATTAAAAGTACCGCAGTACATATATTAATTAGATTGTGAAGTTTTAACTTTGAAGAAAACATTTAACTATGAGCAACATCAAAGTACAAGTCAAAATTGTCATGTATAAACGACATATGGTTAGCTCGGATGGGCGACATTGTTGAACGCTTTCCATTTAGCAGAAGTCCCATAGTCGAAAATAAGCTCTCAACTGGAACAGACGAAGCGCTGCGAGTCAAATATTTCTTTGCACATTCCTGCAGACTTGGGAAAAGTTCTCTTTTCCAGAAGTGTAACGGATCGTCATCATTTTCACCTGGCTCATATCGAAGATAATTTCTTATCTCTTGTCTAATTCGATTGTCATCTTCATCATTTTGCGACATAACCTGCATATGTTTCTTTACAAGCTTCATCTTCTTACTAACTGTTACTGGAACAGAAAAATTTGTACTTGTGCTTGACATCACCTCAATAGCACTGGCTGAAAAATCTGAACTGATCTCACGCACAGGCACTGCACTGGTTTTTCTATTCACCATGATGGCATTGACTGCTTGGAAGATTAACTCCTCGCTTTCTGCCGAACAATGGTTAACCATTGACTTCGTCGCTGGATCGAAGAGTGTGGACAAGGTAACTGCATCAGTTAATGGCAGACGCTTATCTAAGTTTTTCTTGACCAACTTCTTCAGTGACTTCAGCTCATCACTGTCCTTTGTATCCGGTGCACAAGTGTCCATGATTTCAGCTCGAACAAGTGGAATTAGTGACAATGAAGTGATGCGTGTGCTGACAAGGTCCGTCATGCCAGCAAAGCATTGCAGAAAACTGTTAAGTTCCTTCAGGACTTCCCATTCACACTGTCCCAGACACAAGTTGTAATGCCCAGTTTGCTTCAGTGCATTGGTAAGTTCGGTGCGCAGGTGAAGGAGGCTTTGGATCATGTGCAGGCAAGAACTCCAACGGGTTGGTATTTCGTTCTGCAAACGGTGAATCGTCTTGAACGTCGGCCTTGGCTTCTTGGCTGATTCCTCCTTTTCCTCGCTATTGTGTTCTGATGTTTCGGTGACAGCTTCAGCTTCTCCATCACTGTCATCCTCTGTGCCATTGTCATATGTGAACTGTTCATCCTTGTCTATGACAGATTTTGCCGCACAAATTTTTTCAAGAAGTTCAGCAGTTGCCAACTTGTCATTGCCGGCCATGACTTCAGACTCAAGCAGCTCAGTCTTGAAATGCAGTGTTGTAACAATTTTCTTACACTTCTGCAGCAGAGCAGTTATAACAGGAACTTTTGACATTGAATCTGTAGTTAGCAGGAGATGCAGAGCATGAGCAACGCAGTGCACATGGTACCGTATTTTCAAAAGCGACGATACCTTTTTCATAGCAATGGCCCCGTCTTGAGTGGAAAAAAATAGCTTGCTCTTGTAGTCATGGCCAATAAACTGCACCAGTTCCTTGTGGATATGTTCATGTACACTCCTGGAATCTCCTGCACATGGTTTCACGGACAAAGTCACAACCTTTCCTGTCCAGTCTTCAGTGATAAACTGAACACGCAGACCAAGAAAGTGAACGGCATGATACTTGTCTGTCCACCCGTCGAACATGAGATTGACAGTATTCACTGACGCCAGATCAACCTTGACTTTGTCTACCAGAGAGTCATAGACATTCTGTACATATGATTTGCGCAGAGTGGATTCGTCAGGTATTGACAGCTGTGGGAAGTTCTTGCCGAAAAAGTAGCGGAATCCGCGATTATTCACCATCGAAAATGGCTCAAGGTCCAGAGCCAACCACACCAGAAAGTCTGAATTTAGTTGTTCTTGGCTTGGTGCAGGCCCACTTGTAGAACCAACGCCAGACTTTTTCAACATGTCTTTTATAGTGCTCTGCTTCAGTCTTGTGTCTTTGCAATTATTCTAAAAAGATAACAATACAATAAATAGCATCAGAGTACTAGTGACCATAAGTATATACAGGCAGTCCCCGGGTTATGAATGGGATAGAGACTGTAACTTTGGTCTTAAGATGAATTTGTATGTAAGTCCGACAAGGGTACAGTGGGGAAAAAAAGTATTTGGTCAGCCACCTATAGTGCAAGTTCTCCCACTTAAAAAGATGAAAGGCCTATAATTGTCATCATAGGGCGACCTCAACTATGAGAGACAAAATGAGAAAACGAATCCCGAAAATCACATTGTCTGATTTGGAAAGAATTTATTTGCACATTATGGTGGAAAATAAGTATTTGGTCACCTACAAACATAGATTTCTGGCTCACACAGACCTGTAACTTCTTTTTTTAGAGGCTCTCTGTTCTCCACTCATTACCTGTAGTAATGGCTCCTTTTTGAACTTGTTATCAGTATAAAAGACACCTGTCCACAACCTCAAACAGTCACATTCCAAACTCCACTATTGTGAAGACCAAAGTGCTTTCACATGACACCAGAAACAAAATCGTAGCCCTGTAGAACTAGGTGAAGACTGAATCTTCTCTGGTATATGCTACCGCGGTCGATCAGGAACATTCACAACCCTCACAGTTTTAAGAGGGCCCTGAAAATACATCTTCTCGGTCTGGCCCACCAAGATCCCTAACTGCTATCACACACATCTGTCACTCCCTGCACTTGGGCACTCACAGGCACTTATCTGTATATAGATGTACAGTCTGGGTGGCAGGTTCATCCATTTTTCATGTAAACCACCCCCTATTTATGAAACATGGCCGGACCATTGTAAATTTGGCACTTCTTACAGTATGTTTCACCCATACACCCTAATAGATTGTAAGCTTTTCACGAGCAGGGCCCTCACACCTTGTGTCTCATTTGTAAGTACTTTTTAATGTGTAAAAGACTTTTATGTTTACCCTTGAATTTGTAAAGTGCTGCGGAATATGTTGGCGCTATAGAAATAAAGATTATTATTATTATTATTATCTTCAATAGAGAAGCAACTTGGTGTGAAGAAATCAACTGTGGGAGCAATAATTAAAAAATGGAAGACATACAAGACCATTGATAATATTCCTCCATCTGGGGCTCCACATAAGATCTCACCTGTGGGGTCAAAATTATCACATGAACGGTGAGCAAAAATCCCAGAACAACATGGGGGGACCTAGTGAATGATCTGCAGAGAGCTGGGACCAAACAAAGGCTACCATCAGTAACACACTACCCCGCCAGGGACTCAGATCCTGCAGTGCCAGACGTGTTCCCTGCTTAAGTCAGTATATGTCTGGGCCTGTCTAAAGTTTTCTAGAGAGCATTTGGATAATCCAGAAGAGTACTGGAAGAATGTCATATGGTCAGACGAAACCAAAGTAGAACTGTTCGGTAGAAACACAACTAGTCGCGTTTAGAGGTGAAAGAATACTGAGCTGCAGCCACAGAACACTTACTGTGAAGCATGAAGGTGGCAGCATGGGTGGGGGCAACATCAAGCTTTGGGGCTGTTTCTCTGCAGAGGGACCAGGATGACTGATCCATGTACATGAAAGAATGAATGGGGCCATGTATTGTGAGATTTTGAGTGCAAACCTTCTTCCATCAGCAAGGGCATTGAAGATGAAACGTGGCTGGGTCTTCAGCATGACAAAGATCCCAAGCACACTGCCAGGGCAACGAAGGAGTGGCTCCGTAAGAAACATTTCAAGGTCCTGGAGTGGCCTAGCCAGTCTCCAGATCTCAAACCATAGAAAACTTTGGAGGGAGTTGAATACCTGTGTTGCCCAGCGATAGCCCCAAAACATCACTGCTCTAAAGGAGAACTGCATGGAGGAATGGGCCAACATACCAGCAATAGTGTGTGCAACCTTGTGAAGACTTACAGAAAACGTTTGACTTCTGTCATTGGAACGGTGTAAGTTGGGGACTGCCTGTATTTGACTTTAGGGCAACTAGAATGAGTTGTCTGAACACATGTCTCACCTTAGATAGTTTTATCTCATGGCGACATAGCAAATGATCACACAACGCACACGTAGCTTTTGACAACGTGTAGGACTGAATCTGACTGATGTGTCCCAGTCCAATACCCGCAGCAGGTGACTGTTGTTTAACCAGGCATGGGTTATAGTAATGACGCTGAGCATCAATGGACAATGTGTTCCCAGAAGTGTCTTTGTAACAGAGTTCACCAAAATATTTCCAAACATCTGATCGTTCTCGCGAACGGACATAGCCACCAACTTTGCCGGGTTTTACAAACAGTGCCTTTATATCTCGTTGTTCATCGGCATTCAATGAATGATGAACACTGACAAATTTATTGTTGCTCGAACATGCTTGTGCTGATGACCCTGATGTGGGCAAACGTTTCGGTTTCAAGAGCAGAATCTTAGGAAGTATCTGTAGATGGGGACAGTTTAATGAGTAACTAATTTGTTTAACAAAAAAAAAATAAAAAAGCAGGATAAACTAAATTATAGCCCTAAATGAACCCATCCAAAAAACTACACCCCTTAAAGCATTTAAAACAGCATTTAGGAATTTTTTTTAATCATTAGGTATTTCACAGATATGAAAGCAAAGTGGAGGTGAAATTTCAAAATTTCACTTTTTAAAAAAAAATTGTATCCATTATTCACTGGAACATGGTAGATGTGACCATGGAAATGCAACTCAACATTCCCCAGATTCTGCTGTTTTCATAGATATCCCATATGTGTCTCTAGTGTGCTATTTGGCTCAACCACAAGCTCCAGAGTAGGAAGAGCACCCACTTGACTTTGGGGTCTCATTTTCAAAATGATTTTATTAGGGCGTCATTTCATGTTTGAGGACATCTTAAGGTGTTAAAACTTAATAAACTCCCCTAAAAAGACCCCATATTGGAAACTACACCACTTAATGATTATATCCAGGAGAATAGTGAGTGCATCTACCCCACAGGTGTTTCATAATTTTTTTTTCAGCATTAGGCTATGAAACTGAAGATTTTTTTTGCCATCAATCTACAATTTTAGCTGAAAACGTTTAATTTTTACAAAGAATCATGGAAAAAAAAACAGCCCTAATTTTGTTATGCAATTCCTTTCAAGTTCGTCAATACCCTATATGTGGATCTAAACTACTTTTTGGGTGCATGGCAGGTCGTACAAAGGAGGGAGCGCTATTTGGCCTCTAGAACACAGCTTTTGGTGGGTGCCATGTCGCATTTGCAAAGCCCCCAAAGTAGCAGAACAGGTGACACCATCTAGAAGTCACCCTATTTTGGATTCAATTGCAATGATATACATTTTATAAAAAAAATTTATGTTTTATTACTTTTACACAATTGAAATATGTCTATAAAAAATTGTGTTTTTATGTTGTCCTTTTCTGATAGCCATAACTTTTTTATTTTTCTACATATGGAGCTGGTTATCGGCTTGTTTTTTTGCGGGATGAGTTTTTATTAACCCCTTCTCGACATTGGACGTATGCATACGCCCTAGCGGGAAGTGACTTCCCGCAAATGGACGCATGCATACGTCCTGGCAATCGCGCGGGCTTGCGGGTGAGCCGCGCGCGATTGCGACATGGGACCAGCGGTAAATTACCGCTGGCTTCATGCCTCATCACCTCCGGCCGGAGTGAGCTCCGGCCGCGGTTGTTTAACCCCTTAACTCCGATGATCAATTAAGATCGTCGAAGCTAAGTTGCAGGCAGGAGGAGGGAGCCCCTTCTGCCTGCTCCTCGGCGCACTGCTGCACGAGGGTGCAGCAACGATCTCCTACCAGACTACCCCGGGAACTGAAAGTCACTTCCCGGGGTCGTCTGTGACGTCATATGACAAGATGCATCTGACTCCATGGCGCCAGTCTAGCCTCTTGCACTGGCTGCTAAACGCACTTCAGTCGAAATTGCGTACCCTATGGGGAAAGTAAAAGGAAGTGTAAAAAATAAAAAAAAAAGTGAAAAAAAAGTAAAACACAATCGCAATAAATATCATAAAAACAGGTGCACCGCCCTTGTCCCCTGTACAGAAGCCACACGCCCCAAAAAAGATCAAAAATAAATAAAGTACCCATATTTGGTATCGCCGCATGCGTAACGACCTGTCCTATAAATGTGTCATATTAATTAATCTGTTTGGTGAACACTGTTAAAAAAAAATGTAAAAAACAATCAAAGAATTGCGATTTTTGTTCATCCCGCTGCACATAAAATGAATAAGGAAAATCATCAAAATTGTCATTAAAACACATTCATCGATAAAGCTACACGTCTCTGTATACGGAAAAATAAAAAAGTTATGGCTCTCAGAAGACAGCGATGCATAAAAATTGTTTTACACAATAAAAACACTTTTTTTTTAAAGTGCTTCAACATAAAAAAAAACTATATAAATTGGGTATCGCCGTAATCGTATCGACCCACAGAGTAAAGCTAACTTGTCATGGATACTGCACAGTGAGCGCTGTTAAAAATAAAAATAAAAAACACTCCTAGGATTGCAGTATTTTCGTCACCCTGCCTTCCAAAAAACAGATTTAAAACTGATCAAAAAGTCTTGTCCCCCAAAAAATTATACCAATAAAAACGTCAACTCATCCCGCAAAAAACAAGACCCAACACAGCTCCGTACACCGAAAAATAAAAAAGTTATGGCTCTCAGACTGCGACGATGCAAAAACGTGTTTTCCTTTTTGAATAAAAGTGTTTTTATTGTGTAAAAGCAGTAAAACATGAAAAAAAATATACAAATTTGGTATCACTGTAATCGTATCGACCTGCTGAGTAAAGCTAGAATGTCATTTATACCGCACGGTGACCGCTGTAAAAAATAAAAATAAAAAACACTACCAGGATTGCTGTATTTTGTTCAAAATGCCTCACAAAAACCTTAATAAAAAGTGATCAAAGCGTCATATGCCCCCCATAATGGTACTAATAAAAACGTCAACTCATCCCACAAAAAACAAGCCCATAATCAGCTCCATATACAGAAAAATAAAAAAGCTATGGTTGTCAGAATAGGACAACATAAAAACGCAATTTTTTATAGACCTATTTCTATTGTGTAAAAGTAATAAAACATAAAAAAACGATATAAAATTTATATCATTGTAATTTTACCGACCACATGGTAAAGTTCGGCGAACATTGTAAGAATGAAGCCCAAAAAAACAATGGCCGAACTGCGTTTTTTCCACCCATTTTCATAGCCCAATACTGAAAAAAAAACTAGGGAACACCTGTGTGCCCAAAATGCACAGTACACCCCTAGATGAGATCCCTGAGGGGTGTTGAATCCAAAATGGGGCGACTTCTGGAAGGTTTCACCTGTTCTGGTACTTTGGGGGCTTTGCAAATGCGACATGGCCCCACCAAAATCTGCGTTCCAAAAGCCAAATAGCGCTCCCTCCCTTGTACCCCCTGCCATGCGCCCAAACAGCAGTTTACACCCACATGTAGGGTATTGCCGAACTTGGAAGAAATTGCTTAACAAAATTTGGGATGCTTTTTTTTACAGGATTCCTTGTAAAAATGAAACATTTTCAGCTAAAATTGCAGTTTGTTGGAAAAAAATAACATTTTTAATTTTCACAGCTTAACACTAAAAAAAAATTGTGAATCACCTGTGGGGTCTATATACTCACTGCACCCCTGGATATATTCCTTAAGGGGTGTAGTTTCCAATATGGGGTCTTTTTAGGGGTGTTTATTAAATTTTAACACCTTAGGGCATCTGCAAACCTGAAATGGCGCCTAAATAAAATCGTAATGAAAATGAGACCCCAGAGTCCGGTAGGTGCACCTCCTAATCTGGGGCGTGTGGTTGAGCCAAATCGCGCACTAGGCCCACATATGGGATATCTCTGAAAATGACACAGTCTGGGGAATCAATATTAAGTTGCATTTTCCTGAAAATCTGAAAAAAAAGTGAAATTTTGAAATTTCACCTCCACTTTGCTTTAATTCCTGTGAAACACCTAATGGGTTAATAAACTTCCTAAATGCTGTTTTGAATACTTTAAGGGGTGTAGTTTCTTAGATGAAGTCATTTATGGGGGTATCTAACATACAGGCCAATCAAAATCACGTTAGAACTGGACTGGTCCCTAAAAAAAATGTATATTGCAAATTTTCTTGAAAATTTGAAAATTACTACTAAATTTCTAAGCCCCCTAATGACGTAAATAAAAAAAAGACATTTAAAAAAAAGATGCCAATCTACAGTAGACATATGGTTGATGCTAGTTATAAGCTATTTTGAGTGGAATAACTATCTGTCTTACATGCAGAAATTTTTGAAGTTTGAAATTGGTAAATTTTTCAAACTTTTCACGATTCTTTGATATTTTTCACAAATAAACTTTTTGGACTTTTTGGACCAAAATTTCTTACTATCTTAAAACACAATGTGTTACAAGAAAACAATCTCTGAATCACATGGATAGGTAAAAGAGTCAAAAATTTATTCTCAGTGACACATACCATTAAGGGGTTCATATTACTCTTTGATCACATTTTATTAAGGTTTATGCTGCGTGTTTTCAACACAATACAGCAATCATGCTAGTGTTTTTTATTTTGGCACATAAACAACCCGCCGCCGCTGGGGACTAGTGTAGGGTGGCAAATGGGTTAATAGAAACACCTCTGATGGACTGTGATGGTGAATTGGAATAACAGTTAAAACCTGGTGTTAGGCAAGTTATTCACCTTTCCAGCATATAGTCTCCTGCTGTGTGAATGTAGTCCGTCTCGGATCATTATTTTAGCTTCTTCCTGTTCTGAAGTACTCTTTATAAGGTATAAATAACAACTCACTCCTCACTTATTTCCATGATGCTTCATGAGTACTTTGCATGATCATTAAAATGGTTGTTCATAGAAAAAAAAATATTTCTAAATAATGTGCCTTAAAAATGAGGCACTTTTGTCATGTACTTTTATTCTGTGGGCTTCCTGCAGTTTTACATTTGATGTTTGATGACAAGATGCTCACTCAGTTGGTTTGTGTTTCCTGACTCAGAGGAGGTAACTGTGTAAAACCCAGGAGATGAGGTTCGTTTGTTTTTTCAGGGCAGCCTTTACAGTTACTCCCCTTTGGTCCTACCTTCTAAGGTTTTCAACCAGAGGTTTATTGCCTTTTACACTCCCCTGGAATATTTAAATACCAGTAGAGTGTAAAAGGTGATAAATCCCCACACACCAACATAGTGCTTCTCCCTAATGAGATACCTCACCCCTTTTGATCCACACTTAGGGCAACATGTATGAAAACTGTCTAGGTCTAAAACTTACTTTGTTGCCCACAGCAACCAATCAGGGCGCCCCTTTCATTTCATATAGTGCTCTGGAAAAATGTAAGGGGAGCTCTGATTGGTTGCTAAACAGTTTTCATACATGTGGCCCTTGATGCCTCTCACCTAGCCAGCCAGTGAGTTCTACTCTGTGCACTAATAAGGAGCAACACCTCAAAACAGCTGTATGCAGATGAACAAAATCGGCATGACTTGAATCCTTTACACTTTGCAAGGTTCATTGAGTCAGATGTGACTTGAGGATTGCTACCTCTAGTAGAGGGCACTGGAGAATCTAGCTCTCTTCCCAAAAGCGTTTTGGAACAAGAGATAGGAAACAAGTAAGCTGAGATTAGACTGAGGTTGGGAAAAAGAGACAAGTTTATAACCAAGGATCATGGATCAACGGCCCTCCTCTAGAATCCTAGTCACTATAACTTGTTATATTATTACTCTCCAGAAATGCATCCAAACCCTTTTTGAACTGTGTTACTGAGTTCACCATGACAAGTTCCTCTGGCAGAGAGTTCCACAGTGTCACTGCTCTTACAGTAAAGAATCCCTTTCTATGTTTATGTAGAAACTTTCGTTCCTCAAGACGTAAAGGATGCCCCCTTGTTCAGTATAAATAGATCTTGAGAGAGCTCTCTATATTGACCTTTAATATAGAGTGCCTTGCGAAAGTATTTGGCCCCCTTGAACTTTTCAACCTTTTGCCTGAAGGCTTCAGACATAAAGATATCTAATTTTATTTTTTTGTGAAGAATCTAAAACAAGTGGGACACAATTGTGAATTGGAACGAAATTTATTGGATATTTTAAACTTTTGTAAAAAAAAAAAACAAAACTGAAAACTGGGGCATGCAAAATTATTCGGCCTCCTTAAGTTAAGAAGTGCACAATAAAGTACTACTGAATTTTCCCTGTGGTTTTACTATATATCATACTAATATATATCTAACATGTGAGAAGCTGAAGAAAGAGATTGACTAATAATGGATTTAAAGGTCATGAATATTGACAGCCCTTAAATGAATGAATGCTATGTAATTCATTTTAATTTTTTTATTTTTTTCCCTTTCTTTGAGCATTAAATAAAAGTTTCCTCTGTTTCTTTCAGAGACAAATTACCTTCAATTTGTCCTAATTGATTGAAAACATTTACTGTGTGATAGACAAAAGAAGAGCTAAAGCAGGGAGATGACAATTATTGTACATGGGGAAATTCAGTTGAGTAACACTGTTAGTGCAGGCAGCCCTTCTATTTTTAATTTTTATTTATTCTCAGGTGTGACCTGTTACTGCTGCATGATATGTACAAGACCACAAAGAGCTTGTCATCTGAGATAAATGGATTTAGTAGCTACAGCTCTCCTCAACAGAAAACCTATTAAAAGTCTACTCAATCAGCCACAATGAACTGATGTGACAAATGGGAAGGTCTGACAAGAATATCAACATCTATACACTTTCAGGAAATTTTTTTTTTTTATTTCAGGTCATGACACTTAGATGAAAATAAGGTTAGAACCTATAGGCTGAAAAATCTCCTTTGAAATTGAATAAGATAACATTTAATTTATATAGTTTATGTGGCTGTGATGTCAGAGTTTATGATTGATTACACATCTTGGTGTGGCTGTGGGCCATAAGTCATCATTTATCATACAGGAAAAAAAAAACCATTTTGTGACAAATAAAATTAAGAAAATAATTCTTGGCTTCCCCATTAAATTATTGCAGATGGGTATCAAAGGGGTTTTCCAGTTCTATACGAATACATTTTAAAGGGAATCTGGCAGCTACTTTATCATGCTGGAACAATGGGCAGCATGAAATAATAATAATAGTCTTTATTTATATAGCGCCAACATATTCTGCAGCACTTTACAATTTAGGTTGTATAAGTACAGACAAAACCAAAACATTACACAGGTTACCCAGTCATGACACCGGGTGAAATTTGGCTGGCTACATAGCCAGGAGAGGTAAGTCCGTTGTCTGGCCCAACTTCACTTAGGGTGACTTGTATGAATAGGGCTGTGCCAGGAGTCTGGCGTCTCTTCAGCCCGAAAACTGGCGCAGCCCCATTTGCAATAGTTTAAAACCTCCTGTACAGAGCGCCCGCTGCACTTTGTAATGCGCCTGATTTTGGGGTGTGTGGGGGAGGCGGGGCGCACTAGAAAAATTACGAAGCTATAGATTTATAGCTTCTGTATGGCAATTCTAGGTGCATTACTGCTGGAACAAGTAAACCACTTTCAAAGTATTTTACCTGAGCCAGAATTGTCGTTTCGGCTCTAGAATGCGCCTGTTTTATGACCCACAGTGGAACGGGTTCATAAATCAGGCGCATTCTATACTATTATTACGTGCATAAAAATTGGCATTTAAATGCCAAAAATCATACATGTCGCCGTTAGTGTTTTACCCAGTAAAGCTGTGGCTGTGCCATATACAGGAGTCTATTAAAATTTAAAATATTTTGCAATACAGTTATGTAATGCTACATATTATAAAAGTTATCAAGCAGTTGTACAGCCTAGTCCCATACTGGGACCATATAGAAAAAAAAGAAAAAGCAAATAAATAAAAAATGTTTAAACAAATAATAAATTCATAGAAACACAAAAAAAAAAAAAGTAAATAAGATATGACTCTTGCAATATAAAATAATTTTTGAAAGTGGCAATGATGGTTTATGGGGTAAAAAAGAGGTGTGGTTTGGATGGGGTCATGGTCTGTAAAAAGGTGCAAAGTTAGAGACCGCCCTGGGCAGCAAAAGCTTGAGCTACACCACTAAGTAAGATGCATTCACTGAAAAACACATAAAAACGCATGCAGCAAATACTTATATGGTTTTAAAAATGCACGTTTTTCATAAGTAACTGAACTTTGCAACATAGGTGAAATTTGGATTAATTAAAAAACATGCATTTTTTGTTGCATGCAATTTTTTTTATATGTTTTTTAAACGCAAGGTTTGAACCCAGCTTAAGGAACCATAGACATATAATGAGCTGTTTATAAAATGATCGGCTAATATATTTTATAAAATAGGAAACATCCCCAGGATCGGGATAGAGTAATGGCATATATCGTCTTTTAAAAAGTAGATAAAACATCTAGTTTTATTTCTTAAACCTCTTAGAAAATAGTAGCCTATAACGGGAAAATATATACAAAGTTATGATTAAGAGTCACCTGACTCGAAATGCGTGAGCGTGTGGTGGAATTTTAACTTTGTATATGCCATTTGCCCATTATAGGCTACTATTTTTTAAGATATTTAAGAAATAAAACTGAATGTTTTATCTACATTTTGAAAGATTATAAGTCCCTTTTATCCCCCCCGTCTGGGGTTTGTTTCCTGTCTGTTGAACATTATCTCGCTTGGCAGCGAGCAAAATGATTGGCACGTACATGAATATGCTGTCAACAAATACACTACCTTTTTCCTTTCTGGAAAAAGGTTGGTAATTGGCCACTGAAGGCAAAATTCGGTAGGCCAAACGCCCTTCCAATTTTCCATGGAATTTATTACAATCACTCAACAATAGGTGGATCTTGGTAAATGCGCAGAGTAAAATGACTGTCAGGGTTGGTTCACATGGCCGATTTACAGCACTAAAAACTTCAGCACAGTGTTGAATTCAGACCTAAAATCCATGCCAGTAAGCGTGGATTTTAAACATGGATTTACATGATATTCGGGGCGATTTTTCCCTATACATAATGTGGTAATTGGCCAATAAGGGAATTTTATCAAAAAAATGCTTTTTGGCTCACTTTTTTTAAAATTTTTGATTTTTTTTTAAAAATTTTAAAATTACTTTTAATATTTTTTTAAAAATTCTTAAGTTCTGCAGTTTTCACTTCAGCATAAAATCATAAAAAGGCTGACACTTCCTGTTCTATTTAGAAAGATTTTCAGTAGTCTACTCATTATTAGCACAAGCAGTACTACACTGAAAGGTAACAACAATGTGTAAAGAGCCACCAGTCACAATAGGAGATGTCACAGTTCCCCCTCTCCTCTTCCCCGCACAGACTTCTTCCCAGGTCACAGTCATGCCTAGAAAACTTATTCCCCTTTTATCCCCGTACAGCCATTTCATTCAACCTGATCCTAAAACGGATACTTTATTGGTCATTGGCTTAGAAAGGGTTACCTTACCCAGAAGGGGAGATCGTATCCGGAAGCTTTGTTCATGGTAAGCTTTCTGGATTTTTCTTTTGAAAACATACCAACCTTATGGCTTGAATAACGGACCCAGTATTGCACTATTAGTTATATTGTATCTATGTTTTTTAATTCAAAAATTTGTCTTTCTTATGCCTTTTTCTGGATTATTGTTGTAACGTTCCCCGGGGTTGCGCTCTTAATTTGATGGTGTTTTTTTTGGGCCCAAAAAAAAAAATGTTTTTTAAAAGCTTGTGATTTTTTTTTTGGGCCCCGTGTTTCTTCAAGATGAGTTTTTTTTTCAAGATGATGTGTTTAAGTATTTGCATTTTTTTGGTGTTTTTGTCTGATGCATTTTTCCAACGCAAATCATGTGAACCATCACGAATTGCAATGTGTAAGTGTGCCAAAAAAACACACATGCACATGTGGGCAAAAAAATGCTGCAAAGAAAAAAGGAACATGGCTCCATATTTTAATTTTTTGACTACAGAAAATTGGCCACTGCAGTTTTGGCAAAATAAAAAATGCTAGACAAAAATGCATGAAAAAAGTAGCATGTGAAACCACACACGATTGTCTGCACCTATCTGAAGAATGTTGTACAGCCTCAGCCTGTGAAGAAAAGGGTATTTTCACACGAGTATTTGGGAGTTCAGTGTGTAATTGCCAAAATTTCATACCGTTTTTATGGTAGTGTTTTTGGGGATTTTTTTTACAAAGTTGAAATCGGCAAAGGGTTTTTTTGGTGTCGAAATTTCCAGATCATGCGTTTTTTAAGGTTAAAATCTGAGCTATCTTTAAAAATCGCGCCTTTTTCGGCGTTCCTTTTATTTTGGCGGCCCGCAAATCAATTACAGAATAGAGAGGGTGAGATGTGTGTGCGACTATGGGTGGGGTGTGTATGGTTTTCGATTGGTGGAAAAAAAACATGACCTGTTTTACATAGAACGCGTTTCCTGTTTCACCTCAGTGTCTCTCGGTTCATGGGATAGGCCCTGCGCTCTGTGTGGCAAACAGCTCGGGAAAAATTTAGCTTTTTTGCCAGAGAAACCCTCTACTTTTTGCGGATTTTCCCAAAATTTAGTTATTTTGGATTTAAAAGTTTTTAGTAGTTGCTAGAGAATTTTAAAGCGCATCTACCGCTGAAATTTTCCGGCGGGGAAAGGGGGGGGGGGGGGGCCCCGCGGGAAAACGAAAAGCTCTATCTATAAAGAACAGGGATAAGTTCACCAAAGACTTAGTGTAGAATTGTGTGGAAATATCTTTATTAAACAGTTTGTATTGAAATTTTTTCCTGGATATTGGGCACCTGAATTTTTATTGGATAAAAATTATTTTAGAAAATGCGGGTTTCTTTGTTAGTGCAAAACCCATTTTTATAAATACATTTCGTGGGTGTTCTTTTTTCAATTTTACCCTTACACCTTGACTGTTGATATTCCACCTTGCATTTAAATTACAATCCAAATTTTGTGTCAGCCAGGTTTTTTGTTGCCAAATAATACCGTTGTATCGTCAAAAAAAACATAAAAGTTAAAGTGTTTTTTTTTTGTTTTTTTGCGCCCCCAGATTGTTTCATGCGCGCATCTACGTAAATCTTAAAACAGCAATTCTATATTCCCCAAAGGGTAAATTGAAGGTGCAAAAAATATCGTTTATTTACCAAAACATAAAGTTACGTTTTTTTTTTACTTTTGCACACCCAGCATTTTTTCATTGAGCGATCTACGTAAATCTTAAAACAGCAATTCTATTTTCACCACGGGTGATTGAAGGTGAAAAAAATATGTTTATTATACCAAAACAAACTTTATTGTTTTTTGACTTTTCCACCCCCAGCTTGTTCATTGCGCAGCATCTAAAAAATCTTAAAAAACAGCAATTCTATATTCACCAAAGGTAAATTGAAAGGTGCAAAAAAACCGGTATTTTTAAAAAAACATAACACATAGTGTTTTTTGACTTTTGCGCACCCGCTTTTTTCATTGGCAGAATCCCCGAAATTTTAAAAAACGCATTCTATATCCCCCACAGGGAATTAAAAGGTGAAAAAAAATCCCGTGTATTATAAAAAAACAAACAGATAAGACATCAGACCCCTTTTTTCCCACTTTTTAATGGGGTCGCCCAGGTTTAATGGCATACGGGCCCGGACAGGTATAGAAAAGCCAGTAAAACTAAAATGGTGGTTAAAAAGACTCCTTTTTTTGGGGGCCTTTTTTAAATTTTGGGGGTTTCGGTTTGGGGTCATGTGGTTCCAGGGGGGGATATTTAATGTCCATTCAAGTAAATGATGGTTAAAATCTACTCCCTTTCCTTTTTTTTTTGTGGGGGATGGGGTTTTAAAGGGTCGGGGCTGTGGTACAAGAAGGGATGTAATGGTCTTGACTTTTTTTTGTGACTTTATAACCAAATGTGTTGCCTAAGATGTCACATCCATTTGACTGTTGTGGTGTTAATTTAGGGGTTTTCCGCCTTGTTTTGGGGGTAAAAATTTAAGGTGTTGTTGTCTCCCATTGATTTAATGGGGTAAAACGCTCATAATCGACGCCACTATCGAAAAACCTTACGGGGGAAAAATTTTGCTCGAGTATAAGCCTAGGGTGGAAAATCAGCGGTACTGGTGAATTTTTAATAAAAAAAAAAGATCCCAAAAAAATTACATAGGGAGTTTAAAGTCCCCCCAAGGGGAAGTAAGGCAGTTTAATTCCCCCTAGGGTAAGGCAGTTTAATGTCCCCCTGGAGTATAGGGGGGGTTAGGCAGTTTTTAAAGTCCCCCAAGGAAATATAGGCAGGTAAAGGGATTTAATGTCCCCCAAAAAGGGAGATTAGGCTGGTATAGGCAGTTTTAATGTCCCCCATATGCAGGGTTTTAAGGGATGTATAGGCAGTTTAATGTCCCCCTAGGGTGAAAAAAGGCAGGAATTGCCCCCATAGGCGTATAGGGCCTCCCCTAGGGGGCTATAGGGAGGTATAGGGCGTTATAGGCTGGTTTTTTGGCAGGGAAGGTCCCTAGGGAGGCTATAGGGAGGTAATTGCCCCCATAGGCAGGGTATAGGGAGGTAAGGTCCCCCTGGCAGGGTTTTAGGGAGGGTAAAAAGATACTAGGAGGGATAGGTCCCCTAATAGGCTATGGCAGGTATAGGTCCCCCTTGGGGGCATGGCAGTATGGCAGGTATAGGCATATAGGGAGTACTAGGCGGCTAAGGAGGTTATATGGCACTACAGGAAGTAAGGCAGGGATAAAATTATAAGTACTAGCAGGATTGGAGGTTTTAGGTAGGATTTTTTAAAAAAAAAAAAACACCCACTTACCCGATCCCGCTGCTCGTCTCCCGGGCCGCCCTCGGGCTTCTGGCAAGGGGGTGTGTCATCGGCCCCGCCGCAGCTGATGACGGCGCGCCTGTGCCGGGAAAAAAACCGCATGCCGGACGCTGTCAGCTGACTGGCCCTTTAGTTTATGCGTCCCTGAGGAGCACTCGGGCCATCGCAGCGCCGAGTGCCGACAGTGACTCGAGAATAAGCCGAGGGGCTAATTTTTCAGGACATTTTTTGTGCTGAAAAACTCGGCTTATACTCGAGTATATACGGTAAATTGCTAAAGAATTTCCCGCAAATATGGTAAAATCAAAGTACTTACTGAGTACTGTGTTAAACCTGCCTATTAACTGGCGCGTATGGTGCACCCATAAAAAGAAAAAACGAAACTAATAGGAGGCAGGGTGGTTGTGCTGTTAAAAGTATTCGCTAGGCAGTGTGTACTGTCAACAGCAGGTGTATTGCAGCGCGCACAGGTACCTGCCACAATACCCCATGTGAACAAACCCAAAGAGTTTATTACATAACAATGGAGTTGAGTACATCAAAATCAGAATATAGCTGACCTCTGTAAGCATAGAATTACATTGTGCAAAATCAGGGTGGAAGCACATGGAGTGGTGGCGGCACAGCTGCATTGTGGCTGAGAACCTCATGAAGCACGCCTTACCCATTCTAAACATTACTTTTTTGTTGAACAATTACATATATTTCAGAAGAGGTTGACTATATTAGCAATGAGGAACACAAAACAGGCATCATAATGACAGTAAGTGGCATCTTCATATGCCATACATTTGGAATAATTTAGTACACTGTACTAAACTATTTAGCACTAACTAATACACTGAAGCAGAAGAACCCTGACCATGACAGCTTACAATTTACAAAGGAGAAGGGAAGACAGAAGGTGAGGGACAGTGCCTGTGTATTATAGTGGAGTAACAGCAGCGTTATTGTAGGTTGTATACTATCCTGGAGAGATGGGTTTTCCACTTGCTTTTGAAACTAGTGAAGGTGGCGGACAGTCTGATGGGTTGTGATAATAAATTCCAGGTTATGGAGAATGCAAGAGAGAAATCTTGGAGACAGTTGTGCGAGGAGCAGAGAAGAAGGTCCTGTGAGGAGCGGAGATTGTGAGAGGGGAGATATCTGGAGATTAAGGTAGAGATGTATGGAGAGGAGAGGTTATAGAGAGCCTTGTAGGTCATGGTTAGTAGCTTGAAATGAATGTGCTTGGTAATGGGAAACCAGTGAATGGATTGGAAGAGGGGAGAGGCAGAAAAGTAGCAAGGAGAGAGGTGGATAAGAGGGGCAGCAGAGTTGAAGGAGGATTGAAGGGGAGCGAGAGTGCTAGATGGGAGGCCACAGAGAAGAATGTTCCAGTAATCCAGGCGTGAAATGGCGATTCATGAACAAGCAATTTTGTGGAGTCAAAGTCAGGAAATGAGCGGATTCTGGAAATATTTTTCAGATGGAGGCAGCAGGAAGTGGTTTTGAAAGCTTGATATTTCTCCAACCTTAAAGCCAGGCAGAAAAATATGTATGGACACAACCTCCTTTGTATGCCAACACTTTTTCATAGAGTCAATTTGTAAAAATGATCTCCACTTCTTCTGATATAGAAGGAGTATTCCTTGATTTCCAATATCTCACTTTAACTAACCTAGCAGAGTGTAATATGTGACAAACCAGAATATGATTATTTGGAGAAATATTATCAATTCCAGGGTCCTGGGACAATGGACCTAGGCAAATTGTTAAGATAGATTAAATACATCTGTCCAAAAGGAAGAGAGAATCAGGCATCACAGAAGATAAGGAGTATGGGACCATGGGAGCCATCAACACTCCAGCAGAATGGCGAAGAGGTAGGATATGTTAGAGAGAAATGGAGCTGGGCCTTACCCGTGTATTTAAAGGGGTTTTGCCACAATCTCATTTCATTGCTCCTGTATCCAGCTCTTCAGCTCTGTGTGCTCAGAAGCGGGCGTGTGTGATTTGTTTGAATTGCATATCATATGACCCAGAAGGATGACATCACCAGGACTTTCCTGTCTCTAGTCAAATAAAGATCAGTTTATAGAGTGGTGTATAACTACATTGTAGCTCAGAGGTAAAGTTTTTACCTCCCGACACAAGGGTCCTAGGTTCAAATCCCTGCAGGTACCAAATCTGTGGATTTTTTTTTCACTTTGTCAGTGCACATACCTAATTGAGGTTTCTTTTTTTTTATTTATTTGCACTGTTTGACCAATTACTGAGGAGTACAGAGAACAAGAGTAGAATGACAGCAGCCAGGGTTTGCACCCTCAGTAGCTACCTGAGAAGAAAGGTGATGTCTGAGCATGTGCGAGCAGGACTGAGGAGCTCTCAGCCCTGGTCGTATCTCCTTGAGATGAGCTGTAAAGAATGGATCAATAAAGGAGCAGCTAAAACAAAAACGGTTCAGAATTTTTAATAACGTTGAATGGTGAAAATGTTTATTATTTAATTTGTAAGCTTCCCACATCAATCTTACTTCATGGCAAAACCCCTGTAACTGGCTTGGACGCACAAATTTGTCAGTGAAACTGGCAGCACCTGGTGGCCATTAAAAGCATTTTCCGGGACTTACAATAGCTCGTTGGTCTGCTCGGGTATTACTAGCAAGAGAAAAAAAGAAGTATATTCACCTACATGACACTTCAGTTCCATCCCAGTGGCCGACCCGTACATCCCGGATGCACAGTGAACGTCCATCGATTACAGGCCACAACCTCACGTGTACATGACCGCTCTGGCCTGTGATTGGCTACACATAGCACATGAACGATGGATGGCCACTGTGCATCCAGGATGTACGGGCCGGCCACCGGCGCGGAATGGGACCAACGAGCTTTTGTAAGTCCCAGACAACCCCTTTAACATTGATAATATTACTACTGCATAACAATATTAGTGGCTTGGCTGGTGAAGTTTGTACAGCCAATAATCAAGCTAATATAATATAAAGGCACAGCATGCCTCATATGGTTTGTGGCACAGTTGTGGCTGCCCTGTCTATTTCTGCCTTCAGTGGAGAAGAAAATCGCTCCACACAAACACAACACAGGTCAAAGCTATTAAACACACACCTATCAAGACCATTAGGATTTAAAACCTAATATAATTCTATCTGTCTGCAGACACTAGTGGGAACTTTCAAGCTTTCCATATATTGCTGATATGCAGAGCTGGATAATGAAACAGTATGTCGCAAACTCCTGAACCCTGCATCATGGTGACTGCATTTTACCATTGACTCTTCCCTGAGTCTGGCAGATATACCTAATCTGTTTATACACAGGGTGCTCAGCTCTGTGGGATGCCATGTGGAGGGAGGTCTCTCATTTCTGTGCATTAACCCATTGAAGACCTTATTGACCAGGTCCATTTTTAACATATTAGCTACACAGTCAAGTCATATTTTTATGACCGCTTTCTACTTTCAACATCCGTAGTGCATAGCTCATAAAAGAAGTCATGTGTCTTGAGCTGATTTGGTGGGTCTGTAAGGCTGTCTGCGTACATATCCCTCATTGCTGTCATGGGTAAAAGAGGCCATCAGAGTTGCAAAACTGATGATTAAAACAATAGTTCATGGAACCCTACTGCATATAGGGCTCTGAAGTAGACATATGGTCACAGCACCTTGTTGCCTTCTTTGATAAGTCACTTTTTTTGCTTCATTGAATGAATGGACATTGACATGTCAGAAAAGAAAAAAAAGAGAACACACTGCAACCGTTGATAGAAGAACACAAACTCGTGGTGGCAATGTTTTTGTGGCTTTCTTTGGGAGAAATCTTCCATGTGAAAGGCGCTTTTAACCAATTTGGGTATGAATCAATCTTGACGGATCATATACACCCATACATGATGATTGTCCTCCCTGGGGCAAATGGGATCTTCTTGAAAGATAATGCAACATGTCACACGTCTAGAAATACCAAACATTGGTTGGAAGAGCAGGACAAAGACATCCAAGTACTTCCATAATGCTCCAGACTTGAACCCAATTAAGCATCTGTGGGACCACCTCTATGGTTGGATTCACTCTATGAATCCTCCAGCAGCTATGGGATGCAGTCAGTATGGCTCCAGATACCTGTGACAACCTACCAGGACCTTATTGAGTCACTTCCAGTTCATCTAGCTGCTGATTTTAATTATTTGGTGGTGTGAGGAGGTTAGCAGGAGTTATTTGCTCTATTTGCCTAGGGCACCAAAATGCCTTTTTCCAGCCCTGATATTGCCTGATACATGTAACCTGCCAATGCACAATTGCAATGTTAATAACATCTATTTCATGATTCTGAGATTCCTTTCTATCCATATCTAATTGTTACAGATTTATAGGATTCATATACATGCAAAGCAAGGTGACAAAGAAGACTCAAATACATTTATCTTGCCAAAATTAGCAGTGCCTGTGTCAGATCAATAACATCTGAACCTCAGGTATTCAATTAGTGGCCTGTATAGGGTATAACAAACCCTCAGCAGAATGAATGAACATCAAGCAGAAGTCATTAAAAACCAATTTAGTTAAGACGTTATCCATGACAAATGTGGAAACTGAAGATGAGGAACATTTTTAGTCATCAAGATAGACGTTGCTGTGTAACGTTGCTTTTTCCTAATTTTCCCATTGGGTATCTGCAGATTTATGATGGTACAGACATTGAGAAATAGGAAGCAAGTTATGCAAATGGATAAGAGGACAATTTGTCTGTGACAGTTCTAATGTCACCGGCACATGGTCCAGCATGCATAGCAATGATTACTATTTTTAAGACTTTTGTGCTCTGTAGCTTTTTAAAGATGCAGCTTATAAAAACATCCAGGACTGCCATCAAGAATTTCAGGACTCCATACAGACTTGGCATTTTGGCCCTCCGCCCATCACAAGTTCTTGTCTTGCACCATTATCAGCAGCCACTTTTTTAAGACTTGATGAGGGCCCCGACAGCAGTACTGCCCTGATGGCCGCCCTGAAAACATCCGTTACTATGTTTCACAGATGTGGATAAATGTTACGTGAAAGTCATGTATGAAAGGGGTTGCGCCAGTTTTCTGATGTACTTTGAGCCATGAACACTGTATGAACAGGTGCACTCCAAACTTTGGTGTGATAAGTCCCTTTGTAATGCGCCAAAGACACTTAGGGCGACATGCATGAAATTTGCGAGCGCCAAATTTCATGCGCATAATACTGGCACAGATTGCGCCTGATTTATGAACCCGCTCTACAGCGGGTCATAAATCAGCCGCATTGTAGCGCTAGGGTGACAGTTCAAATCAGGTATACCATTTTGAAAGTTTTATACCTGTTCTAACTGTAATACGCACAGAAATGCAATAGAGAAGCTATAATTATGTAGCTTCGCTACGGTTATAGTGCTCCAGGAAGTGGCTTGCGGGAGTTTTGAAAATGTAGGAACGGGGCTGCACCTGATATCTGGCTGTAAAGACGCCAGATACCTGCCGCAGCCCCGTTCATACATGTCGTCCATAATGCGGCAAAGATTTGGGGCGTTCTGGGGGCGTCGCATCACATTTTTAGAACTAGACACATTTATGATTCTTTGATTCCAAACCTATGCGCAGAACAGTTAGAACGGCCTGACCAGGTTAAAGGTGGTCTGCCTGAGTTGTCGTATTGGCACAACACTGTGCAAGTATGTGTGAACTGCAGAAGAACAGGTTCATACATTCTGGCGCATTCTATACTACCTTAAAGCTATTTAGAACTGGCCTGTCTATGCCAACGTTCATACATGTCGCCCATAGTGATTGGGGGAACAGTATTATTTTTCTGCTGGTTGTTCCACTAAAGAGCACTACAACCTCACTTAAAACTGATAACAAGAAACAAAATATTGCATTTACCCGCACATAAAATGTTAATGAGGTGACTTTTTGATTACTTTTTATTTTAATTTCCTGGGAAGGAGAAGTGACCAAACAAAATCAATTTTGGAGTTGGATATTTTCACTCTGTGGGATCAATAATGTTATATTCTGATAAATCAGACTTTCGGCTATAACAATTAAGTTGAAATGTTTTATTGTTTTTCTCTTATTTCTAAATTGGGAAAATGGTGATGTGTTGAATTTTACATTTTTTTAAAATATTTTTTCAAAAGTTTATCAATTTTTTTTCCCCATAGATTTTTAGTCCACCTAGTGTACTTGACCAGTAGGTTTTGGGATCCCTTGTACACTATTCTGCAATGCTGATATATTGCAGAATAATGTTCAGTTAAGGCTCTATAATTACAATAAAAGGGCTAGTGGGATGGCAGGCTTGGTAACTTTTATTAGAGCCCTGGCTGCCTAAAAAACCACACCGCACCTTGTGATCACATGGTAGTGATGGGGCAATCAGGCAGCTTAATAGGGGAATCACACCATTTTCTAATGGCTAAGGTGTCGCGGTATTGTTGAATTGTCTCAAATCCAGGCTGCTGGCAGCTGTTGCTGTCTGTAACTAACAGCTGGTACACGCTGGATATAGAACAGACTCAATGGGCCCCGGTCTATGAAAACTATCTACCAGTAAGACTGTCTTTGTTGCCCAGAGACCAATGAAAGCTCAGCTTTTATTTTTCCAGAGCATTATATGATAACTGTCCTCTGATTGATTGCTATGGGCAACAAAGACAGTCTTAGTGCTAGACAGTTTTCATACATAAGGCCCAATGATTGAGCCTGCTCCATACATCCCTACCGGTGATATGACGTACAGTTACATCATATGTCAGTAAATCGTTAAATGAGAGATTATTATAATATTGGTCGACGCTCATGTCTTACTATGTTCAACACTTTAAAAGGCCCATAGACTTTAACAGTGACCATACACATAAGATAGTAAGCTGGTCCTGTTGAAATCAACATTTGGACAGCTTTCTCCTTAGGCTATGTCCACACTGCACATGATTACGATCGTATCTCCGGCGCTTTTCGTTTTTTAAAAGCGCCGCAGATACGATCGTCAGTGCGGTCCCATAGCCGGCAATAGAAAAGACGAGTGCTGTCTACACAGCTCGTCTTTTCTCTGCCCGTCTTCGGCAGCGGCGTATTTATACAACATGTTGTATAAAAACCCCCGGTGCTTCTCGTCTTTGACGTCTTCCCATACAATCACTAAGTTAATGGGGGATAGTTGGAAAAACGAGAAGCGCCATCGGCTTTTGCAACAAAGCGATGACAAGCCGCGACCATCACATAGAGAATAACTGGTCCTGCTTTTTGGACAGCTTTCTCCTTATGGTTTAGGGCCCCTTTAAAATATCTGACAGCTCCCCTCTCCCAAACAAAAGTTAGAAAAGATATACTGGATATAAAAGTTTTATTTAGTGCTTGAAATTTAAGTTATATATTATAAGCAAAATAAACCTAAATATGTAAATAGGAAGTAAAATAGCATTGTGGGTTTTTATATATTATATAGGAATAAATAAAGACGCTTATATATGACATACAGTATATGTAATAAATATGAGCTATATACAGTCATAAAGGTCTCTGTATTTACATATACACAACATAGATAAACATGGAAAGTGTCCATATTTTCAGCAGAAATGTTGTAGTTGGAGATGTTCTTCTGGTTGGAAAGATGTCCAGAGTTTTTTACTTTCAAGCTCATCCCACATGTCATCAATCATGTCCTGTAGCGGAAAGAGAAGAAGGAACCTATTAATATTCATATTAGTCTTGTAACCACCACACATTTCTTATATTTTTGCTTATTGTTCATACAGTAACATTGCACACCTATACAATAACAAAATGCACACAGAAAGGAAATACTCTGAACAGCAAGAAATTACTATGTGGCTGCTAACATATAAGTTTCAGCATGGTGATATAGTATTAGGCTATGTTCACACGGCTTAAAATTGGACATATTTCAGTCCGTAATTACGCCCCGGAGTGCGCAAATAACGGGCTGAATACGTCCACGTCATTACGGTAATCCACAGTTCTCATAGAGAACTATGGATTACGTCTCCTCTCACTGCTCGGCGAATACGCCGAGGGGGGAGATAAATGACATGTCAATGGAAAGTCTATGGGCCGGCCCTGCAAATACACTGTGTGAACATAGCCTTATAGGTAGATTATACTGATCATGAGGTTGTGTTCAAACTTTTAACATTTTAGTTGCAGTTTTTGAAACCAAAGCCAGGAATGGATCATAATTAGAGGACACGTATTAAGGAAAGACTGAGACTTCTTGTTTTAGATTCATTACTGGTTTTGGCTTCAAAAACTGCATCTAAAAACCTAAATGTGTGAACGTACCTTAACTACTCCACTAGGAAGATACTGACTAAATCCTTAACCTACTCATTAAAAAAAACATTGGGCAAAAACTCATTTTTTTGCCCATAGTAACCCAAGGGCAACAAAGTGAATTTTAGACCTAAACAGTTTTCATACATGTGGCCCATTGTGATTTTTCGGTCACTTTGACCAACTTGGGATGAGGAGACGTGAAGTATGAAAAGGAAAAATCGCAACACTCCCAAAGATTTAAGGTCACTCTATCAGGTTATCAAGGTTATTCCATCAGGTCACTGTGTGACACTCCAGCTCATTCCAGAGCCATTTTTAAGGCTTGAAATGTCTGTGGTGTGGGTCAAAATATTACATGGTGACATAATGGAAAGAAGACAAGTTTTTCAAATTTCATCTTTGAGAGTACTTGAGTTTTCCCTTTTTATTTGAATTTAAAGATAATTTCCTGTTTTTTCCACTGATACCCTGTGAATTGTCCACCTTAAAAGAAAGCTGCTTTCCTTTGCTGTTGTATTCATAAAGTATGGTAAAAACTATGTATATGGCGACTAACAAACCAATAATAAATTCTGATTTTGGAAATATTATCAACATAAAATGCACACAAATGTAGTGAAAATAAAGTTTTACATACCTGACAAAAACCAAGATCTGGAGAAACTGGTGCTTGTGATGGGATAGCTTTCAAGTCTGGTACTGGAGATAAATGTACTGGTGAAGTGTTCATGACACATGGTGAGAATGTCTCTTCGGGCAGGCCCTGATTTGTGAATTGAGAAGAGTACATCTCTTCTGATGAAGGGTTAGTGTCCGTGCAAGGAGGACTTGTGGTATCAGGAAATACTTCTGGGGAAATGGAGTACTGAGGAAAGCTTTCTGGCAACTGTGTTCTTGCATCTGAGCAGATTTCGTGCATATTGCTTTGGCAGCAGTTAAGGCCAACTGGACACATAGATCTTCTGAGGCTTTCTTCCCTCCTCTTCATCAGAGTTTCATCATCCAGGCCAAGAACATCAGAGAGATGTGCAATATAGCGGATTGTCAGGCGCAGTGTCTCAATCTTTGTCAGGTTTTTACCAACCGGTGCCACTGCTGGTGGAAGGTATCTTCTCAGGTGCTGGAGAGCAGTGGATAGGTTCCTCATTCTCATCTTCTCCCTCTCACTTGCACTGTGTCGTTGATAAGAGATGGCTTTGTTTCTTCTGTAGCTCTTCCTTGGTGGTAGTGATGTCTGTCCAGTTTGCAGACTTTCATCCCTAGGTGAAGATGCTTGGAAGCTGTTATGATTATCTTCAGCAAAGCTGCAGGATTGATATGGAGGTGAAAAGCTGAAGGAGTCAACAGAGGATGTTGGAGAGAGGCTGCTGTATCCTTCAGAATCAGGATACCCCGAGTGCTGAAGAGTGTTGTTCTCGGGAAGCAACATTTTCTCCTTGAATTGCAAGGCTACAAAAGAGAGATCCATGTGTGCTTCTCTTGAGTGTGTATGTGGAAATGCTGGCTGGGAGTGTGCGCCCAGGTTTTATCCTGAATGCAGAGGTGTGAATTGTCACCTTCACTGGCACCAACAAGTCATCAAAGCCTAACAGGGCTGAGCAGGGGGTCATTGAGAAGAAGGTTCCCAGAGAACCAAGTGTGTAATTTCACCCCAACAAAATGAACTAAAAATGGACTGTGTAGGTCAACTACTTTTTTGACCTGTATAATAATGGCATTTAAGTAATATTATTACAACTGATTACTAAAGTAATGATGTTGCAATTAAGCATTCATCGAAAAAATGTTTACTGATGATAAGTACATGCATAGATAGGTAGATAGATAGATAGATAGATAAATAAATAGATATGAGAGATAGATAGATGAATAGATATGAGAGAGAGATAAATATATGGATGAATAGATATGAGATTAATGGATAAATAAGTATAAGATACCCTGTTTGCCCAAAAATAAGACAGTGTCATATTAATTTTTGCTCCTAAAGACGAGCTAAGACTAAGGGGATGTCATGTTTTTCCATGAACAAGAATTCACATTTATTGTTGAACAAATAATCAACATGTATTAATATATTGTAGTGATTTCACCACAAACATCAGCATAATCAGCCGAACTCTGAATTGCATTAAAAAATGCACTAGGTCATATTTTCGGGGAAACAGGGTAGATATTAGATAGACTGATAAATAGATATGACGAGAGACAAATAAATAATTATGAGATAGGTGTATAGATAAAAAGATACAGAGGGATAGATAGATGGATATGAGCTGGATAGATTAGATAGACAGATAGATAGACAGACAGACAAACAGACAGACAGACAGACAGACAGATAGATAGATAGATATCGCTACATACATGGCAATAGGCTTGTCTGTCATACTGAGTACTACAGTAAATAGTAGACAATTAACAGACCCTAAAGCTAAATATGTAACACGATACTTTTTTCTTAAAGCTAAAGGACATTATTTTGCTCTGCTCAATAAATTTATAAAGGCACAGAAGTGGGAACAGGGGTGTAAACAGCAGCAGGGTCCTATCCTAGTGCTATCTACTATATGTATTTTAATACAAACGAATGTCACATTTACTTAACAGTAGTTAAAAGCCTCTTAAGTACTTATATCTTGTAATATATACACCATGTTCATTTTGATATAGAGAGTAACATATAAAGATAAGGTATATGTATGTAAATTGTCATTGTAACTTATATATGGATGAAGGAAACCACTGAAGTATAACCTCAGCCAGTCTGTCATGTCCATCATTTTGCAGTCATAGCTGAAGATGTCATCAGCTGTCTTTGTCCTGTTATATTTGTTTGCCCAGAGCACAAGTGAGGCCCCAAGGCTCGTAACATTTGCATGCGAAGTGTGCCAAAAGGTGACAAACTTTTCCACCTACTGAGAAGATTCCTGTGGAGACTGGGTCATTGCTCCATAAAACCATGATCACATTTACTTTTTAGAAGCTAAACTTTAAAGCCACTCGTTTCTCACACTGCAAAATATTCTACTAAAATAACAAAATATCCCTCAAAGATGTAAGCGAGGTCAATGGATTCTTGTCTCTGATTTTAAGAAGCCATTTTAGGGCAAGTTATGATCCCTGCCCCATAGTGGGAACACGGCTTGCCCCAAACACATAAGATTGTGAATCACTTCCAAATTGATATGTTTTATCTTATCAGTTATCTGAAGGGAGACCAGTGAATGGAGTCACTGTGGCACTCCTGAATAGCTCCTGGTTTTTACCCAATAAAGGAGTATATACAGAGAGAGAGAAAGAGTATTCATATCCTTGCTTCCTTAATATTTGCCATTTTGCATATACATATATACCACAGTTGAGCATGGTTGTATGAGCCAGTTATCTTCATCTTCAGTTTGTAATAGTGCTGTGATGTAGATTACGGATCAAGGTCCCAATTCACTAAAATGATTGTAAAACATTTGGATTAATGCGAAAGCACATGTTGAGTTTAATTGGTTTCCCTGAAATTTCCATTGACTCCCAGCTTACTGACTCTGAAGAAGTGTGGCCACTTCACACCTTACTATGTTTATGCAAGTGGCAGAGCCAACTCCACACATTTGCCCCTTTTCTACACAAGACTAAGGTGTCAACCTGGGAAATGAAGTTACCCTCTATATGACTTAACCCCAGAACCTGAGTAAGAATTTCCCATAAGTACTGGGCTCCTGTCTGAACTCTAGATACTAGGTCACTCAAATGTCAACATATCCATTAAGGCCTCCTACTTCATTGTATATTCTATTTAACAATTGAATTTACCATCCATAGGTTGATAACATTCTTTGTATGTTTGTATGTTTAACTTCTTTGTATGCTTAACTCATGATAGAAAAAATGTACATGGTCACCACGTTACATGCAGAAATGTCAATATCGGAAGGAACAAACCATCTCACCTGGTAGTAGTGCACTGGTCATGTGATGAATCTTCTGAGATTATTGTTTTCACTGGCAGCCTGGCAAGTGGCCTATGCTTTAGAGGCCCTGTGCTGATCTGTATTTACTGGCATGACCGTCATAATTGGAAACCTGTAAATTGGATTTGGCGAGCGGTCACTGACCTTAGGGGTCACATGCTGTATATATTGGCATCACTGCCATTAGCGGCAGCCTGGAAACAAAGACTGGTGAGAGGCCACTGGCCTTAGAGGTCGCATGCTGTACCTACTGGCATCACTATAACCAATGGCAGTCTGGAAACAAAGATAGGTGAGCGGCCACTGGCCTTAGAGGTCGCATGCTGTACCTACTGGCATCACTATAACCAATGGCAGCCTGTAGACAAAGACTGGTGAGAGGCCACTGGCCTTAGTGGTCACATGCTGTACCTACTGGCATCACTATAACCAATGGCAGCCTGTAGACAAAGACTGGTGAGAGGCCACTGGCCTTAGAGGTCGCATGCTGTACCTACTGGCATCACTATAACCAAGGGCAGCCTGGACACAAAGACTGGTGAGCGGCCACTGGCCTTAGAGGTCGCATGCTGTACCTACTGGCATCACTATAACCAATGGCAGCCTGTAGACAAAGACTGGTGAGAGGCCACTGGTCTTAGAGGTCGCATGCTGTACCTACTGGATCACTAATAACCAATGGCAGCCTGTAGACAAAGACTGGTGAGAGGCCACTGGCCTTAGAGGTCACATGCTGTACCTACTGGTATCACTATAACCAATGGCAGTCTGTAGACAAAGACTGGTGAGAGGCCACTGGCCTTAGAGGTCGCATGCTGTACCTACTGGCATCACTATAACCAATGGCAGCTTGTAGACAAAGACTGGTGAGAAGCCACTGGCCTTAGAGGTCGCATGCTGTACCTACTGACATGACTGTTGTCAGCAGCATTGAAACACAATGGTTCTTGGTAATTGAGTGTGATTCCTTTCAGCACAAGTTTGGTTTCATGAGCTTCCACATCTCACGTACATACCTTATATAGTATCCTCACCGCTATGCATCGCAGAGACATGGATTGCATTGCATTCTGATAAGTACTTGCACTTTACTATGCCTTACAGACTACTGTCGAAATTTTATATCGTTATTTGATTAAAGCATGTTGTCAGCAGCAGCCTGCAAACAAGGACTGGTGAGCGGTCTCTGGCCTTAAAGATATCATGCTGTACCCATTGGTATCAACATCACCAATGGCATCCTATATACAAGGACTAGTGAGCGGCCACTGGCCTTAGAGGTCATGTGCTGTACCTACTGGTATCAACATCACCCACAGCATCCTATAAACAAAGACTGGTGAGCGGCCACTGGCCTTAGGGGTCCTATGCTGTACCTACTGGTATCAACATCAGTATCGGCAGTCTGTAAACAAGGACTAGTCAGCAGCCACTGGCCTTAGAGGTCATGTGCTGTACCTACTGGTATCAACATCAGTACCGGCAGTCTATGAACAAGGACTAGTGTGCGACCTCTGGCTTTGAAGGTAATATGCTGTATTTACTGGCATCACCGTTATAACCAGCAGCCTGTAAATAATGAAGGGTGATCAGACACTGGCTTTAGAGGTCACATGCTGTATTTACTGGCATCACTATTACCAATGGCAGCCTTCAAACAAAGACTGTTTTTGGACTGTGGTTCCTTCGGCTTAACAGAGAAAATGATTCTGAAGGAGAAATAGACACTAGTAATAAATGATTATTTCCAAAGTCAGCTATAAGAAGGTAAGAAATGCTGGATCTTGGGCTCATCTGGGATTCTTGTGGGCCAATCCAATCTTGTATCTGCCTAAATGTGAAGGTGCTGCCTTTTTTATTTTAGTTTTTTTAGAAATTCTTGGTCTGTACACCAGTAAATAAATGAATAAATAAATTGGGATAAATTAGATTTCTTCCTCAAAGTAATTTGTGTTCATTAACCATCTAGATATATAGTGACAGATATATGTTTGCTTTATAAATTGATGTTAAACTGTTGGGTAGATTAACCATAGCCTGAGTGCTCTGCAGGCCACACTTCTTAATCAGTGTAGGCAAAAGATGTGTGAAGTCTCCACCTGTTTTTTTCCCTATTGGACTAGACAAAACTGACACGTCTCCCGTGTAAAACATATCCAGTTACAGTAAAAATCCAGTTGTAATTTAAAGGTCACTTCTCCAACAAATAACAGCAATGGAATTAGCAATAATTAGAATTTGTGAAAGAAAAGGGCATTTGGGGGCAGTTTAAAGAGATTGTCCCTCGATAAACACATATAGAAACACATATAGAATATTGACTTTATTAGCTATACATTTACTGCCCCACATCCAGGGACAGAGAAGGCAGCACATAGGTTCTTAATTTCTGTTACAGTGAGTGTGACATACAGAAATAACTGATCTTGCTCACTTAGTAAACTAAATCCACATCTCTTATGTAATACGATCATGGTGAATTAATTTATTGTTTTTGTCGAGATTGGTGGATATCCCAGGGCTTTGGTTGCCACTTACCTACATTAATGACATACCTAATAGATACAGTCAAATAAAGCTACATGTATGATTCCTGGCGCTGACAGGCCAGTTCTAAATCGCTTTAAGGGTATGTTCACACGGCGTCTTGCGTCCGTGAGAACATCCGCTTTTCTGATGCGTCTCTGGGTCCATCTGAACGGACCCAGACATGCATCTAACAATTAGCAGTGAGATTATCACTGCCAGCAATGACAAACACGCAGCGGCGCTATTCACATGAGAGATCACCGCTGCGTGTTTGCATCACGCCTGTCGGGTCCGTCTTATGGATGCGATCAAAGAATTGCATGTCATTTCTTGGATCGCATCCGAAAGACGGACCGACAGGCGCGATGCAAACACACAGCAATCTCTCATGTGAACGCCGCTGCGTGTTTGTCATTGCCGGCAGTGATAAAGTCACTGCTAATTGTTAGATGCGTCTCTGGGTCCGCTTTGACCCAGAGACGCATCAGAAAAGTGGATGTTCACGCAGATGTAAGACGCCGTGTGAACATACCCTAAGGTAGTGTAGAATGTGCCAAAATGTATGAACCTGTTCTTCTGCAGGTCATACATACAGGTGCAGTGTAGAGCCAATACCACAAGTCTGGCTCAGGCATCACCTTTACCCTGGTCTGGTTGTTCTAACTGTTCTGTGCCTAGGTTTGGGGTCAAATAGTCATAAATGTGTCTATTTTTATGAATGTGGTGCAACGGCCCCAGAACACCCCAAATCTTTAACGCATTAAAAAGTGTCGCTCAAGAGCCGATTGCGCTAAAGCTTGGAATGCGACTGTTCATACATCGATAGAACAGGTCTACTATAGCTTTATGACGCCAGATAACTGGCACAGGCCCATTCTTACATGTCGCCCATAAAGGGTAACCTGGGCAATAAGCTTTAGAATGAGATGCAATGACAGCGCCGTGGTCTCCCAATACTACAACTCATCATGTGATTGTGTAGGAACTCTGGCCTGTTTTTCATATTCTCCTGATGGGGATTGACCAAGTGTGTTAATTAGAAGTGAAATGAATTAAAGGACTAATTGAACTAAAGGAACTAAAGGGTTTTTTCCCCATTTAGTTAATCACAAATTGCTTCTAGGTGCACAGTATTGCCAGTAATTTTGCTTACCTGCAGCTCAATATAGGATTTCTCATGTGACCTGCACTATGGGGGACATGTATGAAAACTAACTTGGTCTAAGACTTTCTTTGTTGCCCATAGCAACCAATCAGAGCACCCCTTTAATTTTTTTAGAGCACTAGGTGAAATTCACTGCACCCCTGGAAATATTCCTTAAGGGGTGTAGTTTCCAATATGGGGTCTTTTTAGGAGTGTTTATTAAGTTTTAGCACCTTAGGGTGTCCGCAAACCTGTAATGGCACCTAAATAAAATCATAATGAAAATGAGACCTCAGAGTCCGGTAGGTGCTCCTCCTATTCTGGGGCTTGTGGTAGAGCCAAATAGCGCACTAGGGCCACATATGGGATATCTCTGAAAACGGCAGAATCTGGGGAATTGATATTGAGTTGCATCTACCTGGTCACATCTACTGTGTTCCAGTGAATAATGAGTAAAAATTATTCCACTTTGCTTTAATTTCTGTGAAATATCTAAAGCGGTAAAAAACTTCCTAAATGCTTTTTTAAATACTTTAAAGGGTCTAGTTTCTTAGATAGGGTCATTTATGGGGGTATCTAACATACAGGCCCTCCAAAGCCACGTCAGAACTGGACTGGTCACTTAAAAAATCTATTTTGAAAATTTTATTTAAAATGTGAAAAATGACTACTAAATTTCGAAGCCCCCTAATGTGGTAAAAAAAAAACATTTAAAAATGATGCCAACCTACAGTATACATATGGTAGATGCTTGTTATAAACTATTTTGAGTGGAACAACTATCTGCCTTAGACGCAGAAATTTTGAAAATGGCAAATATTTCAAAATTTTCATGATATTTTGATATTTTTCACAAATAAATAAGGATTGTATGGACCACAATTTCTTACTAACTTAAAGCACAATGTGTCAGAGAAAACAGTCTCTGAATCACTTGGATAGGTAAAAGTGTGAAAAAGTTATTCTCCCATAAAGTGTCACATATCAGATTTTAAAAATGCAGCTCTGTCAGGAAGGCCAAAACTGACTCCGGCAGTAAGGGGTTAAAACTGCATCTGGAAAAAAAACACATGCATTTTTGACACAATTTTCACGACTGGTTATTTACTGGTTAATTGGTTATGCAGTTTTAATAGTTGAAACACATTTATTTTAAAGATTGCAAAGCGCAAATTGTGGGGAAGTGCAGTTTTAACAGCAGCATAACTGCATTGTGTAAGCATACCCTAAGAATACATTATAATTGCATGCTCTGTTCAGTCTCATTGACTCCATTGTTTCTAATCTGTTTATTGAAAAGTTTTCATACTGCAATAGAAATAGTAATATGAATAAATAGTAAAATATAATGAATTGAAGAAGCAAAATATTATATGAGTTGGACAATCCCTTTAACTCTGTTACACAACAGCTGAAACATGTCCAAATGTTTTTTCAGAATTTTCTTCTCCTCTTTTCTTTCTTTATGCTTTTACCACACTCTTATGCCTTGGGCGCAAATCCCCTGAATTGCGCCCAAGGCGAGTACTAATACCCTGGATAATTACACACAGTATCAGCCACATTTGAAGTATCACCCACTTTTGGGAGCATTGACGTAATGTCATGTTTTAAAAAATTCCTTGCCACAGTCTTTATGCCATACCTTTACCCTCCATATCCCTTGTTCTCAACCTCTTTAAACAGTCTTTTTACACTTCTGCTCTTTTTGTTCTGTATATGTTCTTATGCATGATTTATGCGCTTTTAGTGATATTTTTAATGGTCTACAAATCTATTCTATATAGTGGGTAGAAAAAATAAAAATAATACTTGAACTGTTCCTCATTTTAACCCCTTCCTGACATTGGACGTACCTATACATCTTGTGCAGGAAGGTGTTCCTGCAAATGGACGTATGGATACTCCAGAAGATTGTGTGAGTTCACAAGCAGAGGAACTAGCTGTATATGACAGATGGCGCCATGTTCTGTCGGCTAAGATCGCGGCCGCAGCAGATAATGAGAAGAGAGAGGGAAGCAGCTCCTTCTGTCTGTATCGGCACCACAAAGGTGCAATTCCTAGCAAAGCCTAACAAAGGCTTCCATCTTGCCTGTGACGTCACTACGCCTGGCCGTGCCCTGAGGACACCGACGGATATAGTGAGCGACAGTTAGGGGGTGTTCACACGACGTATTTGTACGTCTTACTTTGGAGTGTATTTGCACTGAAGAACGCCCGCAAATACGGTAAAAACATTACACTAAATATCATTGATTCAAGTTCCCCATGGGGACAAGTGAAAAAAAAAAAAAAAACTGTAAAAGGTAAAAAAAAAAAAATAAGTAAAACACAAATAAAAACATAAAATAAAACACGCACACTGTTCTTTTCCTTTACAAATGCCAGTTGGCCCAAAAGATCAAAAAGTACACATATTGGCCTATCACATTATTTGTAGAGACCTGACCTGTCACATTATTTAACCCACGTGATAAATGCTGTAAAAAAAAAACATTGACAGAGTTGCGATTTTTGTTCATCCCACAGTACATAAAATGGAATAAAAAGCAATCAAAAAGTCGAATAAACTCCAAAGTGGTACCAATAATAATGTTAGTTCATCCCCCCAAAAAATCCATTACACAGCTCTGCATACAGAAAATTAAAAAAGTTACAGCTATGAGAAGAGAGCAATTCATAAATACTGTTTTACCCAAAAAAACCATTTTTTATTTTTTTAAAGTGCTTTAACATAAAAAACTATATAAATTTAGTATCGCCGTAATCATATCGACCCACTGAATAAAATTAATAGGTCACGAATACTGCATGGAGAGAGCTGTTAAAAATAAAAATAAAAAAACTACTAGAATTGCAGTATTATCTTCTCTTTGCCTCCCAAAGTCTTGTCCCCCGAAAAAATTGTACCAATAAAAACACCAACTCATCTAGCAAAATAAAAGCCCCTACATAGCTTAGTATACAGAAATAGAAAAAAATTATGCTGTATAACTGTAATCGTATCAACCTGCTAAATAAAGTTAACATCATTTATACTGCAAGGTGAACACTGTTAAAAATCAAAGTAAAAAACACTGCCAGGATTTATTTATTTTCTTCATTCCGCCTCTCAGAAACCTTGATAAAAAGCAATCAAAGCGTCATATGAACTTCAAAACAGTACCAATGAAAATGTCAATTCATCCTGCTGAAAACAAGTCCTTATATGACATATACATAAAAATAAAAATGTTATGGCTGTCAGACTACGATGGCATAAAAATGCAATTTTTTACAAACAAATTTCTGTTGTGTAACAGTAATAAAACATAAAAAATGATATAAAATTTATATAATTGCAATTGTACCGTCCCACATAGTAAAATTATCCTGTCATTTGTACCACTAGGCAAATGCTGTAACATGAAGCCCAAAAAACAATGGCGGAACTGTGTTTTTTTTCCTATTTTCACAGTCCAATGCTAAAAAGACTGTAGAACACCTGTGCACCAAAAATACACAATACACCCCGAGATGAGATCCATGAGGGGTGTTGAATTCAAAATGGGGTGACTTCTGGAAGGTTTCACCTGTACTGGTATTTCAGGGGCTTTGCAAATGTGACATGGCGCCCACCAAAATCTGTGTTCCTAAAGCTAAGAATAACGCTCCCTCTCTTGTAATAAATAATAAAATGTGTGAAACACCTGTGGGGTTGATATGTTAATGACAAACCCCAAGTTCTCATCCATATATAGTACAGGTTCAACACTTCTCAGATGCAATAGAGCACACTACAAACGCAGAGTTAGGGTACATTCCCATAGATTTGGACACTTTAGAAATAGTATTTTTGCACAAAAAGGATTTTTTCTTACATTAATGTTCTTCCCCTAGACAATAAACTTTTTATTTTTTTCAATGCATTCACTAATTTAGGAGGTGACCACATTGTTTTTCAAGACAATAGGTTTTTTTCCTTAGGCACATGAGGTTTTCTTGCCAAGACATGCAATAATAATAAGAAGACGGGATCCCCCAAACCTTTGATCAAGTTTAATCCAGAACTCATGCATACACTCAAAGGAATACACAACGCACACAAACAATGAATAGTAAGGATCATTGACAACATTAGTGATCAGATTTTTTGATGCCATTAAGATTTAAGGTTCTACAGTATAGAATAGATTTTTACATGTTTCAGGGTAAGCATAATGGAGGCCCAGCAGGTAAAGGGTTCTCCTAGCTTAACCCACTCAATTGGTTCAGTGGCATCTCTGGGTGGTTCAGCGGAATAGCCCACATCATCACCCAAATTTTTATTATTTGCCTCATCATCTGGATCTTGATCAAAGGTATCGGTATACTCATGAGAAAAGTTTCAAAGGGGCCCAAACGGTCCAAAGGACAAAATGTCATGAATATTAACATTGATAATGCTGTGGGTAACCAACAAAAAACAGCCCTTCTTGATGAACATCAGGGGTACTATGTATTGGAATTAAAATGATTTAAAATTATCAGAGAGAGGAATGAAACAGAATTGAAAATAAGTTTGATAATTTTAGCATTTTAATGGCATCCATCTTGTCTTCTTCAAACTTAAATCTTTGTTCTAATATGAATTTCTGACTAGGATACAAGGACATGTTCTGTTCCGCTCACATATTTGGTCTAGAGATACGTCTAGAAGGCCGTGGCATTTGAATAACAGGTCATAGCTGCTGCTTGTTTAAGGTTATTAGATTAGTGTAACTAAGGCAGATGTCAGAGTATTCATTTTTATTTTTTGGTAGATGGGAGGTGTCATGATTTTAATAATTAAATGATATCTTTACATTAAGACACTGATTGGATTGTAACCTATATCTTATGCTATATACTTATCTTTGATTGGATTGTAATATGCCTACCTTCTCTGTATGATCACGCCTATACCCTTTAAAAAATCATGTCAGTCCATAATAAAGCATTCTAATCTTTTGAATAGAATCACAGTGCATTGTTATGTTTGAAGGTCCGTGGGAGACAGAGAGAGGTTGCTAAGAAAGGATATCTACATCACTATATACGATATTTATATAACTCTGGATATATTCTTTAACAGGTGTAATTTCCAAAATAAGGTCTTTTTAGGGGTGTTTATTAAGTTTTAGCATCTTAGGGTATCTGCAAACCTGGAATGATGACTAAAGAAAATAATGAAAATGAGACCCCAAAATCCAGTAGGTGCTCCTCCTATTCTTAGGTTTGTGGTTGAGACAAATAGCGCACTAGGGTCACTTCACAAATCACCAGCACGCTGGCCCTTTAAATTTCACAGAGCTGGCGCGCATGTGCCCTAGGGAGCGGGGACAGGCACGCCGGGAAGCAGAGACATCAGGAACGAGGTTAGGTGAGTAGCCGGCCACACCACGGACAGAGCTGCGAGTGTACTGCTCGCAGCAAGGGCGTGTGACCTGGAGTGAGGGTCGCAGAAGCACACGTGACAACCATTATATGCGGATCTCTCCATTGACTTCTTTGGCAGTTCAGAATATAGCCAAGTACATACCGTGTTTCCCCGATAGTAAGACAGCGTCTTACATTCTTTTTACCCCCAAAAGTCCCACTATGTCTTACTTTCGGGGTATGTCTTATATAGGGCAGGTATAGGGCCAGCTGTAGACAGGTATAGGGTCGGCTGTAGGCAGGTATAGGGCCAGCTGTAGACAGGTATAGGGCCAGCTGTAGGCAGGTATAGGGCCAGCTGTAGGCAGGTATAGGGCCAGCTGTAGGCAGGTATAGGGCCAGCTGTAGACAGGTATAGGGCCAGCTGTAGACAAGTATAGGGCCAGCTGTAGGCAGGTATAGGGCCAGCTGTAGACAGGTATAGGGCCAGCTGTAGGCAGAAAAACACTTACCTGGCTCCCCGCTGCTCCGTCTCCCGCGCCACGCCGCCTCCTCGCTGCTCCGGCCTCCTGCGCGCTCATCCCGGCACAGGCAGTGACGTCATCAGGCTGTGCTACGTCTTACTTTCGGGGTACGTCTTACATTAGGCGACCTCCCTAAGACACTGCTACGTCTTACTATCGGGGGTGTCTTACTATCGGGGAAACACGGTAGTTACATAGCCTGTAAGGCTAAAACAGACATACACTCATCAAGTCCATCCCGCTTAACCTATTCTCCTGCAGTGATGATCTGAAGGAAGACAACAACCCCCATGAGGTAGAAGCCAATTGTCCTCATTTTAGGGAAAAAATTCCTTCCCAACTCCAATCTGGCAATCAGAATAAATCCCTGGATCAACGCCCCTTCTCCAGAATCCTGGTTACTATAACTTGTTATATTATTACACTCTAGAAATGCATCCAGGCCCTTTTTAGTCATACATGCCAACTCTCCCATTTTGGCGGGGGGGGGGGGGTCCCGTTATTTGTGGTCCCCTCCCGCCCTCCCAGGGGAGTTGGCATTCCTCCCGCCGCCAGCAGGCGGCGGGGTTTCTTTAAATGGCCCGGCGACAGAGTAGCGCTAGTGCGCTACTCTGCGCGCCGGGCCGCTCCTACAGGCGGGTGAAGCGGGCGCTGCGCCCGCTTCACCCGCCCGGAGTCTCGCTGTGCAGGGAGGAGGCAGGAGGGATCGTTCCTCCCCTCCTCCCCTGTATGTCGGTGCCGGGTTGTGTGCCCCCGCACATACAGGACAGCATCACAGGGGAAGTGACGCCGCGGCTGCAGGGGAGTGACGCGCGGCTGCTCTCACTTCCCCCTGCCCCGCTGAGGAGATCGTCCGGAGCGACCGTGCTGCAGGAGCCTGGTGAGGTAAGTGGATTTTATTATTTTATTTTTATTAGCTATATGGGGGGCTCTGCCTGGCAACAGAGGGACATCTACTGGCAACAGAGGGGACATCTCCCTGGCAACAGAGGGGGCACTACCTGGCAACTGAGGGGGCATCTACCTGGCAACAGAGGGGGCACTACCTGGCAACAGAGGGGACATCTACCTGGCAACAGAGGGGGCACTACCTGGCAACAGAGGGGGCATCTACTGGCAACAATAGGGACATCTACCTGGCAACAATGGGGGCACTACCTGGCAACAGAGGGGGCATCTACCTGGCAACAGAGGGGACATCTACCTGGCAACAGAGGGGGCATCTACCTGGCAACAGAGGGGACATCTACCTGGCAACAGAGGGGACATCTACCTGGCAACAGAGGGGGCACTACCTGGCAACAGAGGGGACATCTACCTGGCGATAGAGGGGGCATCTACCTGGAAACAGAGGGGACATCTACCTGGCAACAGAGGGACATCTACCTGGCAACAATGGGGGCACTACCTGGCAACAATGGGGGCACTACCTGGCAACAGAGGGGACATCTACCTGGCAACAGAGGGGACATCTACCTGGCAACAGAGGGGGCATCTAACTGGCAACAGAGGGGGCACTACCTGGCAACAGAGGGGGCATCTACCTGGCAACAGAGGGGCCTCTACCTGGCAACAATGGGGGCACTACCTGGCAACAGAGGGGGCATCTACCTGTCAACAGAGGGGACATCTACCTGGCAACAGAGGGGGCATCTACCTGGCAACAATGGGGGCATCTACCTGGCAACAGAGGGGACATCTACCTGGCAACAGATGGGGCATCTAGCTGGCAACAGAGGGGGCACTACCTGGCAAACAATGGGGGCACTACCTGGCAACAATGGGGGCACCTACCTGGCAACAATGGGGGGCACCAACATGGCAAAAAAGGGGGGGCAACTACCTAGCTAACAAAGGGGGGGCACCTACCTGGCTACAGAGGGGGCATCTACTTGGCTACAAGGGGGCATCTACCTGCCTGTAAGGGGGGTTACTACCTGGCTATAAGGGCATCTACCTGGCTTTCTTCCAAAGCCGTTATGCAGTTAGGTGGAGTGGGTGTGGCTTTTTGAAGGGGCGTGGCATACCGACAAGATGGGCGTGTCCATGCAAATTTTTGCCGCGGCGCGCGTAGAGCGCCGCCCACTAGAATCTCCTGCTTTTTCTTTTTAAAAAGTTGGCAACTATGTTTTTAGTTTACCCCTGTTTAAATAGTAAGCAGGTTGCAATTTGATCACTAAACCAGACTTGATTTTCTCCATTGATCTCAATCATGGCATGAAGTAATTTTTATCTTGATGGTCAGATAAAGAGTTAATAAATAGTGGCTTAAAATAAAATCCTAAGAAAAAGTGGATATTTTAGGCGATCATTTCCATATATACACTTAAATTATGTGACTGACACTGACATTTTTTCAGTTTAACAACCATGTGACTCTATGGGAGACATGTACGACAGAAGGCGCTTCAAAATCAATTATCACGTTTTGTAGTATGTCAGTGAATAGAAACTATGATAGTGATCCTGCTTGCTGAACCACAGGTCCCAGCAATACCTTTGCTGTGCTGGCTCTTGTTGTATGTAGAATAAAGGGTGAGAGCAGCAAAAATTAATTTCAAATTTAATGCAGTAAAAATGTAAAATTCTGAACAACATCATCAGTGGGTTATGTAATGTAAAATTAGTTTTTTCTATTAATTCTAAATACTGTACATTTTATAGGAGATATTTTTATATTTTAGGGATATTATATATTTTTATATTAATTTTATATGATTAAATTTTTTATTAAATTTAAATAATAAAATTTTATATAGTTTGATCATTATCATAAATTACTTTTTATTAATGTACTGGTCTAAGTTGAGAAATATTGGAACTTTTTTGCCCCTTGCAGCAAATCTAGCTCCACTTCGACTCCTCAGGCTCAGACAGATCACATTGAAATAGGTCTGATTAGTCGAGCAGTAATGTGCCTAGTTTTGCAGACCTGCATTCACATATACCCCTAGAACATCCCCAAATGTTAGGCGCATTAAAAATTGTCGAGTCTTGCGAACAATGCGTCTAACATGTGCTTGCCGCATTCTACATCGCAGCCACTTACATTTGGCGCGCTTTACACCAGAAAAGGGTGAAAAACCTTTTCATACATGTCTACTATGTTGTTTAAGTATCCACAACAGAAGTTTTATATAATTAAATTGCAATGTTTCTTGCATAAAACATTGCTAAATGATACTTTACTGGAATCTGAAACTTAAAGAGGTGTTCCCTTCATAGACATTAATTGCATACTGCGAGGATAGTTCATCAAAGTCTGATAGGTATGAGTCCCAACTCTGGAGTGGAAAGAGCCCTTGAAAGTTACAAAGCAGAATGGAGAGAGAGAGCAGGTCACGCTTGCGCACTACTCTTCTTTCTGTTCTATGGGAGTTTTGGGTACAGGTGAGCGCCGTGTTTTGCTGTGCTTAGAACTGCCGTTGAACAGAATGGAGAGTCATACACAAGGGTGACTGCTCTCCATTCTGCTTCATAACTTCCAAGTGATATACCATCAAAGTTTATGGTGGAAATGCCCCTGTAAGGAGCCCATACACATTAAATGCATGTTGGCAAACCCGGTGATTTCGGCAAGACTGGACAACCATCTAATGCGTATGGGGGTGTCCTGACTCTCCTCCAGGGGAAAGAGGGGTCAAGAAGTTTAACATGTCTAACCCTTAATCAGCTGAATATTCCTCTATCCCCATTAAGAACACATTCTCTCACTTCACTAAACTTAGCATGCACATATATGAAAGTTATAGAGAATAGCTGTTAGTGGAAGAAGAGCTTGGTCAAGAGCTACTTATAGCCTTCTTAATTCATTTGGACATGAAACTATTATTTCATTTTTGATATAACCAATAGTTGCTCTACAATATTGAGTATCATAAATGTAGCAATTAAGTGAAGCTTTCACATAGTTGTACTAAATTTATCCATGTACTTTAGATAAATGACAGCTAAATGGATTGGCTGATGATTTATAGTATACAGTATTTGGACAGCCTGTATGTATACTCCTCAACATTGTAATTGCAACACCAAGAAGGAAAAGTCCTGGAATCATAAAAATCAAAAGATCAATAAACAAGTTAATGATATGATGATGATAAAAAATGGAAAAAAATATTCAAAACATCTCGATTTATTCAGTATCGAGTATGAGCACCACACGCAGGAATACATGCATCTACACACTTTGGCATACTATCATAGTTACATAGATACATAGTACGGTTGAAAAAAGACATGTTTCCATCAAGTTCAACCAAGGGTGGGGAAAATGTGGGTGAAGGGAGGGAGACAAGGATTTCTAGCCCAGCCTCACCACTGGTTAATGCCCTGAAACCCACAAGGCAAGAACCAATCTGCTCCAGGGGAGACCCCATGTCTGACCCCAGAGCTCCCACCAGCCAGGATCCAGAATTTTACATAGCTACGTACGCATTAATATTCTTTAGTTTCCGGTCGTTATCTAAGCCTTTCTTGAAACTCCCAACTGTTCCTGCTGTGACCAGCTCCTCAGTCAGGCTATTCCACAGATTTACAGTTCATACAGTGAAGAACGCTTTCCTCCTCTGGAGATTTAATGCTTTTTTCTTCAGCAGAAGGGAATGCCCCTTGTCTTTTGAGGTGGCTTTAAATAAAAAAATTTTCCCCATACTTTTTGTAGGGACCATTTATATATTTCTATAAATTAATCATGTCCCCCAAAAGCTGTCTTTTCTGAAGACTAAATAAGTTCAATTCTTTTAACCTCTCCTCATAACTAAGATCCTCCATTCCCCTTATTAGTTTGGTTGCTCGTCTTTGTACTCTCTCTAGCTCCATTACATCCTTTTTATAAACTGGAGCCCAGAACTGAACAGCAGATTCCCAGTGAAGTTATTAATGGTTGTCTGATGGGTAAATCTTGGGTAAATCATTACAACTGGTTGCTGGTAGCTTCCCTTACAATTGCAGACCAAAGACGTCCCAGGTCAAGAGGCTGCAGACAGTGGTTACGCATACAGGCCACACAAAATGCTCACAGTAATATGTGGCCTGGCCTTGTTTTGTTGAAAAATGTCTCCTGAAAATTTTTGGAGAAATGGCCACACAACTGGTTTCATGAACAAATCAATGTAATACTGAGCTGTTAGTGTAGACTAGTGGGATTCGGCTACCATACATTTTGCCACCTTACACCTTAATCCTTGAAGCAAGTTTGGCGAGACATTCCCTCTTCATGTTCTTATCCATTAGTCTCTAGACCAATCTCTGGCTATCGTTGTACAGTATCTGAGACAAAAGTGGGACTCATCACTTAAGAGGATAGACTTCCATTGAAGCCCTGTTGCAGTGCACTATAACAGACTTTAGGAGTGGTTGTGTGAGGTCAATGGAATACCTCTAGATGGATGTCTGGTGGGTAGCCCAATGCCACGCAAATGCCTTCTGTGGGAGGCCCTAGACTTGGGACGTGTTGTCCATTTTTTCTTGCAGAACAGAATAGATCACTATGCGCCATTCAATTAATTATATAATTCATCCGTACAAAGGTTTGCCTCTGCGTGCCTCCTGTTGTTACTCCAGTTCGTTGTTGCTCTTCATACTGGGACACGCAGCGTAGAATAGTGATGACATCTCGGTTGAGGTGCATAGCGATCTACTGGACCGATAAACCAAGGTGTGTTCAACGATTCTGTCCCTCGTAGTTTGTGACAAGTGGCTATAACTAGCACATCAATGTACAGGAGGCGTCGCACAATCATTTCATATAACTGAATCCAATTTTTGAGGTTTCATGAAGCTAAAAGTCTTTGCTTTCAGTCTGGCTTTTATGGCCTCTCACATATCACAGACTAAACATTAGCAACACCTGCTACTTTTTTGATTTGCATAACCTTTGGGCATGTTCTTCTAATTTTAATGTGGAGGAGTGCATATGGGCAGGTTAGGGTAGTATATATCATCAAAGGCTCCCTTATGTATTTGGCCAGAATAACATTTTCAGCCTCTCGCAATTAAACTGGTAAATTGTTCCTTATAGAATAAACTTTATGACTTTGTTGCTAATTCAGAAATGTATACACAATGCAATACATCTTCCTGGCTCACACTTCCTGGTTAGGCTGTGGGTGCTTCTATAGCAGTGCTTGACATATCAGCTCTGCTTTTCCTAGCTTAGTCTGTTACAGTGACATGAGGGCAGGAGGTTTGTAAACTGTAGTGCAGAAGGATGCCGAGCTCTGAAAAGTTAAAGCTTGTTAGTAAGTAATCTGTTTTACAGATAAGAATCACAGAAGGCAGTGACATCACTGCTAGAGCAATGAGAGAGTTGGCCAGTAACTAGGAAAGTTTCTGTACACAAGCAGGAAATAAGATCTGCATCGAACTCTGAAAAGAAGCAAAAGCAGAACAGCAATCTATTTGGTAATAGTCTTTATTTACCTTTGCCCACATGCTTAAAACTAATTAATAAAAACTGAATACCACTTTCACTGTTGCTTACAGAGTGATCTACAGTAATCTCTTAGGGTGCATTCACAGTGGACAAATACCGGTCGGTTTACCTGGCCGGTATTTGTCCGGTTTTGCGGCCGTCCCCACGGCCGGGGGGGGGGGGGGGGGGGGGGGCGGCTTTTTCCGTGTAGAGCGGAAAGAGTCCCCTCCCCCCCCCCCCTCCCCCCCCCCTTTTTAGGTGTTTAATTCCGTCTGGGAACCGGACGGAAGACTGAACATGCTCAATGTTTTTTCAGCGGCCCGCGGGCGGAAAAGCCGCCGGCGGAAAACCCATGCAGTGGGGACTGCTGCACAGGTTTTCCATGGAGCACCATTGTACTCATTTTCGGCCGTTTTTTTCAGGCGGTCTGACAAACCGCAAACCGGCTGAAAAACCGTCCGAAAATCCGTGCCGTGGGGACATGCCCTTACTGTATATTATAATTCTTATCACCTCATACATGGGATATTGATAGCTGAATACAACTACTCTGCTGTCTTTGGAACTTTCTTTGAGCTACTGTGCAAGCGCAGACACTTTTCCATTCTACGTTGGGAGTTTCAGGACCTTTTCTTGAGGTAGGTGCGGATAGTATGTAGAATTCTACCAGTTTACATACATCTTACAAATTAATTAATTGATCCATCCAAGGCAATAATTCTAATATACAGGCAGTCCCCGACTTACAACATTCCGACTTACATCTGTCCCCTAGTTACAAATGGAGACTTATTGGGCATACTGGCACTTGTAGGTCCATATTCCACAGCAAATAGTAGCTGTGGAACCACAAGTTCCAGCATGCCACAGCAGCACATGAACTGAAAATGAGGTGAAATCTTCATATCAGGGGCACAGACTGCAAAACAAATTTAAAAACTCTTCCCTGCACTATCCAAAACTAAAAAAAGAGACCTTTTGTGCTGGAGTTACTTTTAAATAAATTGCCTGTTCGACTTACATAAAAATTTTTTTAAAAAAAAAGAACAAAACCTACAGCCCCTATCCCTTTCGAAACCCCGGGGATCCCTGTATATGGTCATCATTTGGCTAACTCTTAGAATTCACAATATTAAGTGTGCGCTGAAACTCAAGGGGACATGTATAAAATGTTAGGTGAAAGATTTTTTGTTCCCCCATACCACCTATCAGATGCCCCTTTCATTTCTTAGAGCATTTGATGAAAAAATAGGGGAGCTCTAAATTGGTTGCTAGGGCAACAAAGAATTCTTAGAAAAAGACAGTTTTCTACATGTGCCCCCCGATTTTTTCTTATGGGGTCCATCAGTAATACTTGCGGGGATGGATGTCTGAAGAAATTTGGGGGGAATGTCCCCCGGGGGCCGGGTTTTCGGCCGGTTTTTTCAGCCGGTTTGCGGTTTTTCAAATGCCTGGAAAAACCGGCCGAAAATGAGCACTTTTGTGCTTAGGAAAAACCGTGCAGAGTCCCCCAACTGCACGGGTTTTCCACCCCGGCGGTTTTGCCCCCCCCGCGGGTCCCCCTCAAAAAGATTGGGGCATGTTATTCTTCCCTGGTTTTTGGAAGGAATATGAAACCACCTTAATGGGAGGGGAGGGCGTTTCCCCTCAGGGGGGAGAAAAGCCCTCCCCCCCGCGGGGCGTGGGGACCCACAAAACAGGACAAATAGGTCGGCAAAAGGGCCCCGGTATTTGTCCTGTTCCGTGGGAACACAGCCTTATCTGCCTCCATGCACTGAAGCTATGTTTAAAGCAATTTTTCAAATTGAAAATTGTGTGGAAACTGTAAGAACTATGTCAAAAAAAAGATTGCGCGCTTTGATTTTTTTTTTAAGGGGGGGAAGTGTGTAGAATCAGGCAAAGAAGTCCACGTGCAGAAAAATATACATACAAAACAGAATAATTCCCATTCAAATCAACTGGACATAATTTTTTCCAAATATGAACACCTGCTTGCTATCTTCCACTGAAGACCATGGTTTAATGGAACCCTATTTGGGAGTCACTAAGCTAAAAATTTCAGTTTTGGAGGGAAACATCAAGTCCTATGAGGACCACTTCTATTAAAAATGAATGCACTATATTGTAACTATTCATTGACAATTCTTTCGGACTCTATGGATCGTTTATTCTCTTTACTTGCTCTGCTTATGTTCTGTAGATGGCACAAAATAAAGCTGTAGTAACCAGTGTGGTCATTAGCAATAGCCCTGGTGATGGGGTTATTATTATACAGTTTATTACACAGATGTGGGTTGCATTAGGGCTGCTATGTTAGGTGTTGAACATTTTGTATGGGCTATACATTCCATGCATGAACTCCTTGGTAGGGATGGGAGCACAAAAAGGTTATAGGGCTGCTGTCTGGTGGCTTCCTTGTAACCTTCTTGGGGACAGGGCACGCCCTCCCTTTAAGTGTGACCATTTCCAACCTTTTGTGAACAATGTTTTTTCAATGTGCCCAGCTCAACCTCCCACTGTGCTCCTGTGAAAGTCTCACTTTCAGAATAACTGCCCTGAACTGGAGTCTGTGTATAGATAACCTGCAGTGCCCTTCATATGTGACATGATTCTCTGTACTTGACACCAGCATGTGCCAGCAGAGATGACACGGCTTTGGTTGCTCCTGGACAGGGTCTGCAATTACAAGTACTCATTTTACTAGTACTGCTGAATATCAGCAAGAAACAATATCTGAATTAGCACTTACCACTTGAAGGTGCTACACATTTATAATATTTTTCTTATAATTTTATAATCTTATAATTTTTCTTATATGGTTCAACATATGCATGGATTTGTATGTCCTTGTTTTTGTGTATGTTTCCTTTGAGTTCTCCAATTTCTTCCCAAACTCCAACAAAATTTGCAATTGGGTTATTGGGGCCCGTGACGATTGGGGCCAAGATTGGGTTTATTTTTTAGGTCACAGTGGATTTGATTTTTTTTTTTTTGGGACCCACCGTGGGTTAATTGTTGGGGCCCCCCTCAGCTAAAATACATAACTGGGGATATGCAAGCCCCTTGTTTTTTGCCCCTTATTTTTCTGCCCTTTTCCCCGAAAAAGCAGCACCATGGTTTCCCTTTTCCCCCTGGGCCCGTTGAGCCTTACGGCATCTGATGAAATTGGCTGACATTTGGAAATTGTATTGAATTCTGCATCGGGTACAGGGGCTGATGAAAATTACTATCTTTGTGCAGTTTTGAATAATATGTTCACAATAAATTAGCAATGGTGGAGGGTGGGAGACAACATAGATGAACAACCCCACCACCACCACAATGCACAAAACAATCATAGCTCATGCATTTACATAATTACAATTGTCACATGTACAAGGACATTCAAAAGGGCAAATTTAATCAAGCTTGCAATGTAGTTCAATAAGGAAAGTCTGGCAATTCACATGCTAATAATAATGATGATAATTTTTATGTATGAATGATTCTTCAATTTTTTAAAAAATAAATAAAGTCTGTTTTTTGCAATTATCCATTCATCAGAATGTAGCTTAAAAGAATATAAAAGCATTAGTTTTGCCACACAATGTTCAGCAATTTTGTTAGATTGGACTATTTTTTAATGGTCCTGTGAATAGGGGAGTCCTACAAAGGGCTAAAGGGAAAAAAGGTTTATGCATGGGATAATTGTGGGTGAATCATTGGTGTGAGCAAATTCATTAGAGCAGTCCTTCCATCAATCCTATCTGCCATTTCAATACTTGTGTCTTCTTGTGTGGCAGGAGGGCCCCCCCCCCCCCAGGTACCAGGTATATTTGCTACCTCAGACCGACATCACATCACCACAGCAGTCAGCTTTGTTACTGAGTAGTGTTGATAGCACCATTCGAGAAAAGGTAAGCTCGAGTCACACTTCACAATTTTTCAGAACTCGAGCCGAACCGCACATTTTACTGTTCGTTCGAGTAAATATTCGCGGTCTACATCGCATTCTACATGCTATTTTAATAGTTGTTAGGTGCATTATATCAGTGTAAAGTGTACAATCCTCTCAAACATCTGGCGTCTGGTATACCTTGCATAGTAAGCATAATGCGCCTAAAAAGCATATCATTGGTAGTGTATATAATGAGCCTACCGAGGAGCATTGTGCACGGAGGCGCATAGCATGTCATTACTAGTTTATAGGCGATAGGCGCATTACATAAACTTGTAATGATATGTTATGCGTCTCTGTGCGAGATGCGCCTTAATAGGCGCATTACATACACTATCAAAGATATGCTATGTGCCGCGATTTGTGCACGAGGCACATAACATATCATTACTAGCTTTTAGCCGTTAGGCACATTACATAAACTTATAATGATATGTTATGCGCCTCCGTGCGCGATGTGCCTCGATAGACTCAGTACATACACTACCAATGATATGCTGTGTTATGGAGGGACACAGTGTATCATTTTTAGCTGCATTTCAATGTGTCCTGCCCGGCGTATAATCCGCCTAGTGTTTTTGTACTGTTATGGATGGTAATTACAGCTTCTCCTCACCTGTATAGGTATAAAAATTTACTCTAACATCTTCTCCCATTGATTTTAATGGGGTTCGAAGTTCAACTCGAACCTCAAACCAAACTTCTCAGAGTTCGAGGTTCAACTCAAACTTTTTAGGGTTCGATCATCAAAATTACTGAGCATAAATGGCGACACAGGGTATACGCTACACCGCTGCATATCAGAAACTGTGGGTGCTGAGAGGCAGGAAGTCGCTTTGTATGCGACCCCATAATCCGCGAAGGAAGGTTGTGTACAGATAGGTCACTTATGCAGCCACGACTAGAATATATAGTCCATCCGCAGGCCTTCTGCATGTAGTGGGTGTCAGAACAGCGTATTTTGACACATTACTTTGGCCACTGATTTTATCAGCAGCTGCAGAAGACTTACGAACTCTTCTGGCAGGACTCCACTTTTTCCAGGAGTCTACTGGAGGGTCCAGGAAAATAGGCAAGTATACCTTTTATTATGTTTGTGATGTTGGATGAACAGAAAAATGCAAATCTCTAAGGTTTTTTTATTGTATTTTTTGAAGTGTTCACTGTACAGATAAAATAACATGACAGTTTTCTAGACTGGATGGTTAAGAAAATGGTAAAACCTATTTTGTGTACCTTTTTTCTATAAAATAAAGTTAAACAGGGGTCTTATGTTTGTTTTTACTTTTGCAAAATGTTCAGACTTATTTTTAATTTTTATCCCACTATAGGACTTGAGTATGAGATTACTTGACTGCTTTAATAATACATTAATACACAGCGATACATTACTGTATTGTTACAGTATGTATTATGCCTGTGAGAGGCAGTCATATTTTTGGTCTCCAGCTGTCATACCAATCATCGGCACTCCATGATCACACAGGGTACCGATGGTTAGAAAGAGGGAGCCCCCTAATTTTGTCAACCACCTAGATGCTATGGCCACTAATGACCATGGCATCTAGGATGTTAAACCTAGAAAAGCTAGCTTTGTTCCCAGCCACTGCAGCGAAAGCCTGGATGTACGTTACAACCGACTCCCATTGCGGATGGTGCAGACATAGCTTCTGAGCTTACACCATCCAGAAGCTATGTCTTGTAGATTTGTTGAGTCTTCTTGGAGTTTGGGAGGATTCTCTTTTCAGGAAAATGTAGCAAACATCTGCTTACGTTTTATTCTTCCAACACAACCCAGTGATTTGATAATAGCAATGTTACTGGTTGTTATAGTATATTCCAGGCCTAATGTGACTCCATCTTATATGTTCTTAATTCTATTGCACTGTTGCTTTAAGATGTTTTCAGGCTGAAGAAATATATCTGATTCTCATCATATTGTAGCCTCGAATTTTGTAGAAATAGTTTTGAGACAATTGATGGGACATTTTTCTTATTTTTACTTACACATCTGTGACAATGATATCCTGTATGTTCACGATAGATGTGTAGACTGACCTTCAATAATGATCAGGCACCTGAGTTTACTAACGAGATGTAGCTTATGTTAGGACACAGAGAGAAATTTATGTGTATTTTAATTTGAATTAATCGTTATACACTCCCCAGAAAGAAGCATGAATATTAAAATATATCAATAGTCATTCACGCCCATATTTAAATAATTACATAAGTTTAACCCCTTAAGCCTCAGGCCTGAAAAGACCTTAATGACTAGCAAATTTTTTTAGTTTTTCCTCCCTTTCAACAGTAATAACTTTTTTTTATTTTTTTCTATGACAGTGTAATGAGGACTTGTTTTATATAGGGACAGTTGTATTTTTCAGGGGAGTAGTTTGAGTTTACATATTAACTACTGAATAATTTTTTTTACATATTTTTGCAAACAAAAAAAAATGTTTTCTGCATTCCTTTCTTGAAATTATATTTTACACCATTTACATTTCACACTAAATAACCTGTTAGATTAGTTCTGCAGGCTACTATGGTTTGGTTTC